>SNQJ01S0080108.1:7431-18183 GCA_010110895.2 Picea sitchensis | reverse complement strand
AGCATATCATCAAAACCACACAATGTCACTGTAAATGAAACAACTCAAAAAGTCCACTCCCTGACTCAATCCGGAGTCCAAGGGAGTTCCACCGATGCCTCTGCATCCTCAAGGTCCAAAACCCTGCACACTCAATGAAACTGCGTCAATAGCATCTGTATACAACAATAATAAAACATCATGTCATCAATCATGACGCATCATCATCACGGTTAAGTGGTTCATCATCATAAAAATCCAGATCACTTGCGAGCAAGTGTCCTCAAAGAATAAGTTTTGTCAGTGCGCCAGAGCGGGATGTTACAGTAGTGACCCTGGTCACGAAACTCACAAACCTTTCCCATATGACAGATAGTGCGAGATCGTGTAGGGGGTTCGACTAATGAGTGCATAAATATAACCCAACACCTAGCCACATGGGCCATGTGATCAATATCTTTGTCAGAAAGGGCGATGGTAGCTCTAACAGTGAGATAAATCTTCCCACAACCCATATTTCACATGGGAGCTAGGTTTGGTGAGGAGGAGGCTGATTGTTTGCACAGTGGGTGTGTTTTGGAGAGTAGAGACATCAAGTATTGGGGAAAAACTTCCAAGAAGAGTATTTTCTTCATTTTTTGGCCAAACCAGGTGCAGAAAGAGCCTAGACATGGGTTTCTAGACATTCTGGAGCCATTGGAGCAATTTATTTTGCAATATGAGAATTGTAAAGCACTGTATTAACACTTTTGATCATATAATGAAAATGATCCATTGGAAGTTGGACCAAGAGAGGGGTGGAATCCTTTATAATTTTGTTGTGTTATGTGCTTATTTTGATGGTTTTTTATGACTGTTTGTGCTATTCATTTTAAGTAAAAAATCAATAATTTTTATGTGCTTGCAACTTGATCTAATTGCCCAAGACACATGCATTTTCCTCTTGCAATCTTTATACAATTTTTTTTTTCAATTTTAGATCACTTCTTCATGTTGATTATATTACTTAAGCACATAGATATTATTTTATTCAATAAGATATTGACCTTTATCCTCTAAAATAGGAAACAAAATTGTACCTTCTTGAAAACTTTCAGGTGCATTCAAGTCCAAACTACCAGAGATATTTCTTCATAGACCAACATATATTATTCATCTTCACTGATGTAGTAAACTTGTTCTTCTAGCTCTTGATCATAGTCTTCATTGGTAAAACATCCATCATCATAATTGTCTTGGTTTACCTTTTATGTTATTCATCATCTCTATTGTCTTGGTGTACCTTTTATATTATTCGTCATCATAATGAGTGTGAAGGCCACTATCCTTCACAATAACTACTGGAAGAAAAACATCCTATTTACACACTAATATCAGGGCCTCCAAAAATTCCATCCCAACTGAGTTACCTTAGAATTAGAAATTCCTTTTCCTTTCCCAACAAGAATCAAGCTTATGGCCCTCTTAGTTCATATCTATTTTGATTTCTCTATCTGGCCACAATAGTTTTCTTTCTCTAGGTTTATCTATTCGCTCTCTCCCCCATGGGTTGTACCGCAGTTCTTCCTTGTCTCCTCATAATGTTCATGATATTCCTTTTTATGGTGTCATAGGGTTTCGTGGGTAAATCATGCTAAAGGAGGTGGTACTGACTATACCTTGGTTGATATTCCTCAACTATGTTAGTCAGTCCTCCATACTTCCATACATTGTGGATAGATGGTTTCTCAACTATGAACCCCCTCTTCATTACTAATTATATTTGAATTTGGAAAAAGGAGATAGTTGGTTATTCCCCAAAAATAATTTAGCTAGGTGGCTTTTGATTCTCTAGCATTATTAACGCCCTCTAGATCTCCTCAATATTTCATTTTGTGGTTTCATGACTAATAATAGTGCTCTACCCTTCAATCAGTGGTTGTATTTCTTTATTAAACAATAATACAAATACATTGTTCAGATTATCATAGTATGGTAATACTATCTCCATAATGAGATAAAATCATCACTAAACATAATTAATTACAAGTAAACCAAGGGATTAAAATGGGGGTGTTACATCCCCCTCCCTCTTAATAAGAACATCATCCTCTGTGCTCTTTTTTTCTTCTCATCAATCCTTGTTGTGTCTTCATCCTTCATCTTCTGAAGCAATGTCATCCTTTTCATAGTCTCGTCCTTTTACAAATACATGGAATTTCATTGCATGTATGCAACAACTTTCAAACATCCTGCATATTAAACCACTTCTATGCATAATTAAGGATAAAACATACTTTTCAACACAATACTTATCTATGTAATCATGGGTCTACATCCATATGGATACCACATTATATCTCAAATCACTTTTTTATTTGACATACCCATTGTGCTCATGATACCAACTACCTTGTTATTTGATTCAATTCTCTTCTTCCTTGCAACCACTCATCCTCCAGGCTCACACATCCCCTTCTTTGCATCATAGTCCTTCGGTAAATCCATATTTTCAATGCTTCCTCAGATAAGAAGAGTATAGAGTCTTATAGCCAAGGTATCGTCTATATTTATTTAACATAGCATAGCATATCTCATTGGAAATCATGGCATATCATAGGGTCTTGATGTCACAATAGTGGCCTCTTTTTCATTCTTTCCAACTCACAAACCATTATCTGTATTTTCAAGACAGATCTTCCATCTCACCTGTATCACATGCATACAATAACAATGAGATATTTTCTCAATAATTTCAATCGGAAATTTTTCAAAACTGCTTTCCACAGATTAAAAATTCTACTTATCGATTTTCATATCTTTTCCATATAGGAACTTAGATCCACAAGAATGATTTTCCTTCTCATAATAGTTTGTACTTTTTATAATTGTATACATCGACCTTCCTTATGGACTCACATTGTTGCCATATCCAACACCATCTTTCCTGCAATTTTCGAAAACTATATTCAACCAAACAGTGATCCAGATTTATAAATGGAAAAAATGAAATACATATGTATATCATAGAAACAAACAGACATACATTAAAACATGTCTTCTATTAGTAAAGCGAATATGTTGAAACTATACAAATGTAGATTGAAACAACTTTCTTGAATGGTGGAAACTTATCTCTGAGAAGAGATGTGATGACTATGATCATTCACAAGATGATAAGTACAATGAGGATCCAAAGTAATTTTTAACATAAAACATAAATGAGAAAAACCTAAACATCCAAAAACCTAACCCCAAGAGACAAAATGCCAAAATTTTTGTGGGCCGTGATCTTGGTTGGATCCACATACACACCATGCTCATCAAAAATGTATCCTAGGTATTGGACCATGTTCATGCCAAAGGAGAATTTTTCCAAGTTAGCATATAGCTTGTGTTGTTGCAGAGAGTGGAGGACCTATTGAATATGCTACAAGTGTTCCTCCCAAGTCTTGTTGAAGATGAGGATGTCATCTAGATATACCACTAAAAACTAATTGGTGAAGGGACACAATATATCATCCATCAACCTCATGAAAGTAGATGGAGCATTTGTGAAACCAAAGGGCATGACTAGCCATTCAAAAAGACCTTCTTTGGACTTGAAATCAATCTTACATACATCAATATGTTCTATTGGGACCTAGTCATAGCCATATTTCAAGTCAATCTTACTAAATTACTTGGCTCCCTTGAGCTATTGAAGAAGGTTGTCAATTCGAGGAATAGGGTATTAGTTCATGACTGTTATTTTGTTTAGGGCACCGTAATAATTGTAGAGTCTCTAGGTCCCATCTTTCTTCTGAACAAGTACAATCGGGCTCCCATAGGGTGAGGAGTTGGGTCATCTATGCCCATTTTGAAGCAATTATTAGATCTTGTGTTTGATTTCCTCATTTTCCATTAGTGAGTGATGATAGACTCGCCCATTGGGTAGATGTGCACCAAGGCTTAGATCAATTGAATACTTGACCTGACAATGTAGAGGTACCCTGATGGGTGAGGAGAAGATGTATTTGTATTCTTCCATGATCGTTTCCACCTATGTTTTCTACATGAAGAGGCTCTATGTAGAGTCCATGGATGTGGTTGGGACCTTTTGTTTGCTTCGAGAGAGAATCATGAAGAAGACAAATTTCTCAATCTGGGAGATGACATTCTTGCATTACTTTGTAGAGATTAAATAAATGGTGGTAGATGAAGCTACCTCTGGTATCATGTACAATTGTCTACCCAAAGTAATGATAACATTGCGAGGTATAGAATCATATACAACATGTTTTTTCCACAAGTATTGTTGGCCTAAAACAACATCACAAACTTCAAGGGTGGAAATATCACATAATACCTCATCCTTGAAGGGTTTGATGTCATAGGGTAGGCAACACTATTGATTGACGTGGGGATCTCGACCTTGGCGGAGCCACCCGATGGTGTAGGGTTGCGAGTGTATTTTTTTCGGTAGGTCCAACTGCTTGACGACCTCTGATAATCTAGGTGGATCTAGGTGGGCATCCACCTCTTTCATTGAATTAAAATTCCAAGCCTATGGTTTTGATAAACCATGATATTCACCCTTTTCATGGGGAATGGAATGTAATTCCATCTTCATTTGTTACAAGCATCATTTAATTATTTCCTAGTGGTATTATGTACATGCATACGACATAGTGTTAATGCACCAGAACCCATTAGAATTCTACAATTAATTAGCATGCTCAGGCTAGAGTATTACTGGGATGGGTGATCACCTGAGAAGTCCTAATATTTTACATGCCTATGACATTTTATAAACTTATACTAATTTATCCCACATGCACCATGAGAATTGTTCTCCCCTCACTATCTCATATATATTTGAGGTAAAGGATGCCCTTTAAGCATGCAATGGAGGGTGACACGAATCTTGTTTGGAGTGAAGTGTGGCCAACATCTCTTTCTTTTCAGAGATAAGCTACCCCAATTTTCTAGTTTGTGTTCTATAGTGTTTTTCTTTCTTATTCATTAATAGAAGTTGGGTTTCACTATATTTTTGTATTTCTTGCCATATTTTATGCATTTCAATGTTATATCTGTAATATATTTTTGTCTTCATGTCGTTCTCAAAATAATCCATATTAGTGGTATCAGAGCAGTCTTCTCCTTGTCATTTATTAGAGTGGGTCCCTGACGAGGTCAGGGTATAGAGATTTTGGTCTTGAGCTAGTGTCTCTTGAGGAAAAACTCTCTCTCTATCCCAAGAAGCCTCCCATGGTGAAGAAAAAGAGAGATGATAGAGCATGAGATCATTTCAAGATGTTTCTTGAGGAGTCCCTCATGCGACAGAGGAACGAGATGATGGAAAACTTCACTCAGATACTTCGAAGACTATTGATGGTGACGACCAAGGAATCTTAGACAAGCAACCATTTTATGGGTTCATCACCCTTCAAGGTTCAAGTCAATTTTGACATCCCCTTATTTGAAGGTCAGATAGATATAGATGCTCTATAAAAATGGTTGAATCTGCTAGAAGGTTATTACTCTATCCAAAAAAAAATTGAGAGTGAAAAGATCACCTTCACGCTCCTTAAATCCCTTCCTCGTGTCAGATATTGGTGGGAAGATTATTGGGAGAGGTACACCATGAATGCGTCTACACCATTCAAGAGAGAACCCACTTGGTCAACCTTTATATATTCCCAAAAGGAGGAGTTCTACCTTGTCGAAAACTATGATGACCAGTACATGAGATGGATGACTCTATGTCATAAAAGAGATCAAACTGTGGTGGAGTACACTAACATATTTCATACCTTGCACTCAAATTTGGGTATCAAATACTTTGAGTGACACTTGGATTTGAAGTATCGCAATGGTATTCACAAGTACATCCAAACATATATTCCTCACTGGGAACTGCTTATTGATATGTAGTCAAAATTGAGCACAAATTCAAGCAGCAAAGTAAGTGGGAATTCAGGTTTGAAAATATTCCACAACATAATCATGGAAAAGGAAACCCTAAATCACAGAACAAAGGACAAAGAGAGGAAGGCCAACCTCAAGAGACCCAATCCAAGACGTATCCAAACAAGGGTAACAAGAAGTTTAAGAAAGACACTAAAATGTGGTGTGAGTTCCACAACAACCCTTGGCACAACACTAATGAATGTCGCTTGAAACATTCATTGGTGGTAGATCTCAAAGAAAGAGAATCAGAACATGACTTGAACTTTGATTCAAAGCATAATAAAGGGAAACATATCATTGATGTAGAACCCACTGCTACCATCATGACCACAACAATACAACCAATAGAACTAGAGGATCTTGAGGAGGGGGAGTTCCTCTTCCATTCGTAGATGTGGGTAAATGGGACCCCAATCCATTTCATTTTTGACAATGGGAATCAGAAGAACCTGATCTCAACCGATGTTTTCAAGAGATTGAATTTACCAACAATGCCACAGCCCCAACCATACACCATCGGATGGTTGATATGGCGATGATATATCTTTGTCAACCAACAATGTCGCTTGTACTATGGCATCAATCCCTTAAAGTATGAGATAGTGTGTGATGTTTCTCCACTTGAAGTATTTTTTTTTTAGGAAAAACATATATGTAAAAATTTCATGCTATCTATGAATCTTATCCCTGCAGTTTCATTGTTACTCAAGGAAGTCATCTCTATATGGTACCAGAGGTATATCCAACTATTGCCACTTCATTGATCGTGGAAAAACAATGTCGTAAAGTAATCTCTCATATCAAAATTTTTCCCCTCCTTACTGTCCAGTTAGACAGTGAACAAAAGGTCACTGCGACCACTACATCCTCGGCCCAAGATGCTTCTATCCAACAAAATCAGGTGGACAATATCTCATAGGAGAACAAAGAGAATGAGAGTCTCCCATATGTTCAACATGGCTCTATTGGCCACGACCCTTTTCATTTGTGCTTGGGGTTCCAACCATTATCCCCCATTGATATATCTCTTTTTGGTGCATATTCACCGAAAAATTCCTCCCATACTTAGACCAAGGTATATCATGCATCTAGACATGTTGAACAGATCCAACACCTCCAACAAGTTCATGACATCTTTCCACAGGTAAAGTACAAGAAGGACATCTACTTCAACAAGGTAAGCAACTCACCAAGGTTTAGATTTAGTAGAAGTTTCCCCATCTCCCAAGGTAACTTGATGCAATTGGGACCATTGATTCCTAAGGGGTGAGGAAGGATCCAGGTGGATCTCAGTGGCCATCCACCTTTTTTATTAAATCAAATTTTCAACACTATGGTTTCGATAAACCATGATATTCACTCTTTTGATGGGGAATGGAATGTAATTCCATCTTCATTTGTTACAAATATCATGTAATGATTTCCTAGTGGTCTTATGTACATGCTTACAATAAATCATTAATGCACTTAATCCCATTAGAACTCCGCATTTAAGTGTGCTCGAGATAGAGTAGTATTGGGATGGGTGACCATTTAGGAAGTCCTAGTGTTTTACATGCCTATGTAGTTTTATAAACTTAGACTAATTTATCCCAAATGAATCATGGAAATTGTTCTCCTCTCATACTCTCATATATAATTGAGGTGAAGGAGGCCCTTTAAGCATGCAATGGAGTGTGATGTAAATCTTGTTATGAATGAATCATAGACAACATCTCTTTATTTTTCAGAGATAAGCTACCCCATTTTTCCAGTTTGTGTTCTACAATATTTTTCTCTCTTATTCATTAATAGAAGTTGGGTTACACTATATTTCTCTGTTTATTGCAATATATATATGTATTTCCTTGCTATATCTCCACTATATTTTTGTATTCATGTCATTCTCAAAATAATCCAGATCATCTATTGAGATTAGGTTCTTTTGACTTCTTCTATCAACAATGAAATGCAGCAGAGCACCCTTCACCCACATCCGTGAGTGAAAAAGGAACTCATCTTCCTCTAGTTATTCTAGTTCACTTGGACAAACCTTAGTGGTAGCTATAGTGGCACCAGGTTCTGCATCAATGATATGCCTCCCCTTATCTATATATGATTCATAGTTGGAACCTTCCTCTGAATCTAAGGCTTTCATCTTAGACACCAAGGAATGATTTGAGCAAAATTCATTAGTGTTATGACAGGGTATTTTATGGAATTCACACCACTTCCCAGTGTATTTCTTTGACTTCTCATTACCTTTCTTTGTTTATGACTTGGAATGGATTTTCTGAGGGGTTCCATCCTTGCTATGTCCTTCGTTTTGTGGGTTGGGGTCGCCTTTTCCCTAATTCTTCTATGAGGAATTTGTAGATCCAAACTCCCACTTATACTATTTAAATTTCTACTCAATTTTGACAGCATAGCGATAAGTCATGCCTAGTGATGATATCTCCAAAAACTCCATTTATGTTTGGATGTATTTATGTATACTATCGCACTAATTGAGCATCAGATGTTTTCCAAATTCTTTGATACCCATCTTGGTGTGCAAGGTATGGAAGATATTTGTGAACTATGGTACTATTTGGTCCCTTTCCTATTGCAGTGTGTTCCATCTCATATATTGGTCATTGTAGATTCCAATATGGTAGTATTGTTCCTTAATATCATTCTTGAAAGAATCCCAAGTGGGTGCGATGAAAAATATTGCAGATTCCTCAGTTGCATTTTTCTCACAGTAAGTTTCCCACTAATCCTTGACATGGGGGACAACCTTAAGGAGTGCAACGGTAATATTTTCTCTATTAGAAAAATTATGGACCCAAAAATAACCTTCTAGTATATTCAACCATTTATATACAAAATACGCATCTATCCGATTTTCAAATTTATGAATATCAAAACTCACTTTTACCTTAAAGGGGGAGGCACCTCCAAAGTGGTCGCTTGACAAAGATGCATTGCCTATTGGCAGTTGTTGAAGGATCTGTGAAAAATTATCCATCATCATCTCATTCCTTTGTCGCATGAGGGATTCCTTGAGCAATAGTTTAAAAGGATATCCTAATCCCTTGTATCTCTTTTCTTCGACCATTGGAGGATGTTGGGGAAGGAGGGGATAGTCTTGCAAGGGCTCAACTACATCAAGTCCCAACTCCTTGTACCTTGACCTCATTGGATACATGCACAAAGAAACAAATAAAGAGCAGACCACTCTAATACCAATGATCTAGATTTATAAATGGAATGAAATGAAATACAAATATATGACAGAGAAACACAAATATATAGTAAAAATTGAATTCTATTAATAAAGAGAATATGTTGAAACTGTAAAAATGCAGACTAAAACAACTTGCTTGAATGGTGGAAACTTATCTCTGAGAAGATATGTGATGGCTATGCTCATTCGCAAGAATATGAGTACAATTAGGCTCCAAAGACCCTTTTAAAATAAAAAATAAATGAGAAAACCCTAAACATCCAAAACCCTAACCCCAAGAGATGAAATGCCAAAAGGTTTTTGGGCCCTGATGGGGGTAGTTGATACGTCAACTTCTCGAGGGAATAATTTTTCATACGATCTTCATTTGGGTAAATCTATAAAATGTTGGAAAGGTATCACTAAGGAGTACACATTTCGTTCAACCTAGAATTTCCTTTGGCTACATGCTAGGCACTATTGAACCCAAAAAATATCGTTTAGGGCCTCAAAATGGCCCCGAAAGTTTGGGACCTGAAAAACTATAAAAAAAATTGCCAAAATGAAAAATGTTTTTTTGAGCCAGGGGAATAGGTGGGTGGCCATTGATATCCACCTGGATGAAACATATTGTTAGTTCCTCATGTACATTAATGGTTTACACGACGATCTTAAATTGTACATAGTATCAATTGCATTACTTATCTATCAATCATATGAAATAGAAGGGAGTTACGAGTCCTTACATATGTGTTATCTATCATACAAATATTTCCATAATGCAATCAAACATGTCATGCAATTAAACTAATGTGTTAATGTACATGTCCACATTTACAAAATGCATCCTTGCATTGCCTCCAAAATTCCACATATCTATGTAAGGTATTCTAGCATGGTGTGTTTAGACTTTCATCCAACCTTTCACCCCATGGCTACTTACTCAAATTCATTTCTAGAGAATGAGTATGGATCCTGTCTTGGTCTGGTTAAGACCTCAAAATAAACATATCATAAAATGAAATTAAATGTTTTACTTAAATTCATCCTTGAATTCATTCTTACTAGTAACCAGGGTGCCATTATTCATGGACATTGAATTCCTCTCTTTACCATTTCCACAAATCTTTGGAGTACTGGAAGGTGTTGCTTCCATAATGGAAATCCTATGCATGCCCTCTTTTATACAACCAACATCTACTTAATGAATTTAACAAGTGTACTAGTTATGATTATAGTTACTGATTTACCCATGGTTAGCCAATTCAAACATGGCATAGTTGTTCATGAATTCATCACAAAGATTCCAGTCTATTTTTGTCTACCAACAGTTTCTTCCTCTTTCATACCTTTCCTAGGTATCAACAAGATACATGCAATCAATCATAATTTTATACATATCATCAAATATATAAATCACACCTAAAGGAATTATTACCCAATTCCTTCCAGATCACATGCTATATAGGCATGATGAAGTTTATACCTATCTAGTTGAGAGTAACATTTTTTATGTTACTTGACCAAAGGATTTTTTATGTGAACCCACATGATCCCTTCCTTAAACTTTCAAAAAATAACCTTTTTTATTTTTCCTATGCATGAGGTATTCCACCCTTGGAAGTTGTATCATTAGTAATTCCAATTCTTCCTAC
>SNQJ01S0080104.1:27106-38437 GCA_010110895.2 Picea sitchensis | reverse complement strand
AAATTGAAGAAAGTCCCAGAGCCATGGAAGTAGATGAAGTAATATAAGAACCCAGTTGGTAAGAGAAAATATTGATGGAAACTAGGGAAATTGTTGAGGATATGGTTTCCAAAGACTCAAAAAATATTTGAAGAAGAGTCTATTACACTTCACCATGTGACCTACCACAAGAATTCTAAGAAATTGTTAATAGAAAAAGTTAATAAGAAAAATAAGAAAGTTGTTAAGAAATGGAAATCAAAATCAATTTTCAAGGGGTTCCACCCTCGAAAATCATGCAATTTTACGATGCAACCAGGGAAGCATTGAAGGAATCTATTTTTGATATTGAGAAAGAAAAATCATTTCTAAAGGAATTGGAGAAAGATTTAATTCCAAAACCATTATTTGTTGAACCTATAATTGTAGTTCAACCAATACTTACCCTTGAAGATGTCCAAGAAAGAAACCCAAAATTGAGGCATTCATCTAGTCTATTGTTGGTTGTAAGAAAATATGTTGGATATGTTATTCTGAAGATAATAGAATCCTTTAAATTTGAGAATTAGCACAGAATTCAACTAGCTTTTCAACAAGGATTATGCACTTTAAGGAATATCTCCAAAAAGACTTAGAAAATGATGAAGGTTTTTATAAAGAAGCAGTGGGAATGTTTGCAACAAAAGTATCAAGCTTGAGAGACACACGTAGAAAATAACAAAACATTCCCTCCAATATCCAAATAAAGTAGATTAATGCTTGTTGGCTTAAAAGAATCAAATGTTTAAGAGAATTGTTGTCTGAGTTGGATGTTATTAAAATCAAGAGGGGTGACATATTTCTAAAACTTATTGATCTTACCAAAGAATTAGATGGCCCTAATTTATTAATGGATACCATACTTTTGTCTAAAGAGAAACTATTAGAACAACTAGAAACATTAAAAGTTGCATGGGCAAATGAATTTAATGGCTCGGTTGAATTCTTTGAAAAAGATGTAGAGAGGTGGCCTGTCCGATATATAAATAAGAATTATGATATTGAGGACATGTTGCACCAATTAAGCATTGGTTTAACAGGATTGGAGAATGAATTATTTGAAATAAAAAAACAAACATGAAATAATGGTTGCTCTGATGAGGGATTATATAGAAGAATGGTTAACAAAATCATTAGTTAATATAACTAAGATAGATCAACAAGGAGCAGTTAGAGAAATTGTGCCACCTCCAACAAAAAAACAACAATCTACAAAAGACGCCTCAACAAGATAATGAAGGTTTTGAAAAAATTTACATCGCAGTAAGTCAAGTAGTAACCTTGTTTTGCTTCCACCATTTTTCTTCTTCGGTGAGTTGTCATTTTTCCTTTTTTGTTCCCAGCATCTTGTGAAACCTAAGGCTAACCCTTGACTATTTTATTGTGTCTTCCAGTTCACTCTTTCATTTTATCGTCCGCAGGATCCCCATCTTAGTCCTCTTTGAAGGACAAACACAATTTATTTTATTTGTAACCCCAGACATTACTGCTTATCTTTTTAAGAAATCTATTATTTTTTTAGGTTCCCAGAGAACTAGTTCGGGACATAACATTATTGATTTTTTAATACTTTAATTTTAAGAATGAGATTTCAATTGTGTGTCTATCAAAATATTTATTGAGTTAAATTGTAATGATCATTTAGAGTTCTCTGATATATGTGGTCCATACTTTCATTTCCTTTATTGAATATTGTGTTCTACTTTGATGAATGTTGTGAAGGAAATGCCCTCCTATGTTGATGTATATTATTTTGGTTTACAAATCTTGTAACATATTGTAAGTATTTGCTTTATGTAAGATACTTGGTCCATCTTGGGTACTTTTGCATGTGGATATTTTTTTCGAGAATGAAGCCTAGTCCTTTCTTAGGTATTTTTGGTGTTCTTGCAAGTTATTTGAAATAGAGGAGTACCACCTCTTTTAAAATGTAGGGGGATTTATCCTCATGAGGTTGAATTAAATACCGTAAGACAGTCTTTTCGATCAACAATATGTTTCTAGACTCCTCTAGGGGAGCAATCAATAACAACAAATGCCAAATTTATGGTTGGAATTAAAATAAACACACTGGACTTCCTTTAAATACCTCAGCATGCCAATTTGTTTATCAATCCCATCATCTCTTACTTGGAAAAATATCTTGGACAAAATTAAACGAAAATTTTCCCAATGGGGAGCACATTGGCTAAACCCTACAAGGCGAGTAGTTTTAGTAGAATCAGTTTTATTAGAATTTCTTATTTTCTAGAGTTCAACAATGCTAGCCCTAAAGGGAGTGATGAAACATGTTTCTCAGGAAATTTGAAAATTCCTTTGGCAAGGGGGGAAAACAAACACAAAGAAATTCCATCTCATTAACTAGAATATAGTCATATCTACTAAAGAGTATGGAGGTTTGGGTATAAGAGAACCTTTCCTGGTAAATCTAGCCTTGGGCACAAAAAATGCCTAGAAGTTGATATCTGGAAGCTACAATTGGTGGAAAAAAGTGCTTCATGAAAATCACTTTTCAATAAGAAGATTATGATGAATAGAGGAAAACATATAGAAGAAAGGATCCAATATCCTAAATTGTTTAAAGTTATTGTTCCATTGATTCGGGAAAAAATAATGTGGGTGTGAGAGAATGGGAAGCTCATCTCAATTTGGATGGATAATATCCCAGGTAATGGACCACCGGAAAATATAGTAGAGTTGGAAGAGCTTAGAAATTGGATGGAAGGGGAAAATATAAAAACTCTTTTTGATATCTCTCCTTAGGAAGCATCTTCAGAAAAATGGTTAAAGTGGAATTTCAACGATTGCCCACTTCATCTAATTCATGTAGTCCATATTTTGCTTAACAATCTGAAAGGAATTGCACCCAAAAACCTATCTTATTCTGATCATAGAGGTTAAGGAATAAGGGGTTACAACTTTAAAAGAGGATGCCATCATGTGCTACAATCACAACCCCATCTGTAGAGATCAAGCATCTAAAAATACATTTGGCATTTGAATGGATTGCCAAAGATAAACATATTTTGTTGGTCAATGGCACATGGGAAAATACTTACTGAAGATAATTTGATCAAGTAAGGAATTCAAGGTCCCACCAAGTGTGTTTTAGGTCTTTCTTACTTAAAATATATTCAACGTCTTTTCCTGGAATGTGCATATGCAAAGACTATATGGCAAGAAGATTTTGCAAAAATTCCTTTTAGAATGGATATGTCAACCAATTGGAAAGACATGTTCACAAGAAGGGTGAAAAGATAAAAAATATATTTCAATAACAAAACTCTCTTCAAAATACTTTGGACAACTCTTCCAAAGTACATTTGTTGGAAAATATGGTTCAGAAGGAATAGAACCATCCTTAGGAAGAGCTTGATCCACTCTTTCAAGTTGTAGTGAAAACAAAGGGACTTCTGGTAGAGTATATGAATTCAAAAGGTCTAAATTTCTTGGAAAACCTTTCATGGAAGGATGATGAACATAAACAGATCCATCAATTTCAAGTTTATCCATCTCAATTAATAAAAATATGAATAAATCCTCTTCTCAGATCTATTTGGCAGCTTCAAATGAATGCAAGTGAGTTCCATCTTTGGAGATCCAAGTAGCATTAATATATTCTTTTCTTTGATGGTGCTTCAAAAAGGAATCTAGGGGAGGCAGGAGTGGGGGGAATCCTTTTGTATCCTAGAGGAACATTGGAATTATCATATGCTTGGGGATTATGAGTTCTTACAAATATTCATGTAGAAGCTTACCCAATACTTCAAGGACTCAGACTTGTAGCTATTGGCACAGGGGCAGACCCAGGGTTCAACGCTCAAGAGCACACCAACAAATCCCTAACTACCGGCCCTTTCGGCAACACTTGTGAAGCAGATGAAGTCTCACCCGAGGTAGAGGCAGGGGTGGTTGCAAGACTTAGGTGTCTACAACCTTATCTGGGACACAGATCTATGATTATCAAACAAGTCACTAACCCTAAAACAGCGAACCTAGCCGAGATTTGTTAACGCTGATCTATAGGATCTAATCTTCAGGATCCATCTTCAGGACAATGAGCCTGGGTTTAAATGAAGCTATCCAAATTATCAAAGAAGTCACTGACCCTGAAACAGCTAACCTAGTCGAGATTTGCTTACGCTCCACTTTCTTTAGTTATCAAGGAGAATTCTATGAACAAACCAGCGACGTAGCAATGGGCTCCCCATTGTCCCCCATTGTTGCTAACCTTTTTATGGAAAATTTTGAAAAGAGAGCCTTGGACTCCTTTCCCCTAAAACCTTTAAGATGGAAAATATTTGTTGATGACACCAATGTTCTTTGGCCCCATGGTAAAGAAGAATTACAAAATTTCCTTCAACACCTAAACAACATATCCGAAGAAATAAAATTCACAATGGAACTAGAGGAGAATGATAGCATCCCCTTTCTAGACGTTCTTATTAAGAGAAAAAACAATGGGGATCTAGGACATGCAGTTTATAGAAAACAGACCCACACTGAGAACTATCTCCACGCAAACTCCCATCACCATCCCAACCAGAAACTAGGCATCCTAAAAACTTTAGCCACTAGAGCCATAAGAATCTCCGATGAAGCAAACCTAGAAAAAGAAACAGATCACCTTACCAAGACTTTTAAGAACATAGGTTATAAACACAAAGACATTAAGAATGAAATAAACACAGCCCTAGAAAAAACACGCAATAAGCCCACTATCCCAAAAGACCAGAACCCTAATAGAGACGCCAGCCTCCCTTACATCCAAGGAGTGACCGATAAGATTTCCAGAGTCCTCAACAAAAAAGAAATTAAGACCTCCTTCAAACCACTTGAAACCATCAAACATAATATGAGATTCGTAAAAGACAAAATCGACCCCCACAAAGGCAAAGGAATCTACAAAATAGAGTGCTCATGTGGAAAATGCTACATCGGTGAAACTGGTCGCTCCTTCCAGATTAGGATAAAAGAACATGGAGATGACATTAAGAATGAACGCATCCACACCTCTGCCCTAGCTGAACACTCCCTTAAAACAAGACACCATATCTGCCTAGAAGACACCAAAATCCTCGCCAAAGAAAATCACCTCTTTAAACGTCGTGTTAGAGAAGCCATTGAAATCCGTAAACATCCTAGCAACCTGAATAGAGATAATGGGTTAGAAATAAGCGAAAACTGGCTCCCTCTATTTCACAATTAACAGTAATAATCTTTGTAAAAAAATATCTCAAAATTCTTTAAGATTAATTCATTAAAACCCCACCTAATCACTCTCGAATTTAAAACATTTTAAAATAAACTATCTCTTTAAAGAATATTAATAGGCTTAGGAATAGAATTGCTCATAATTCTTAAATGATAAATTTAAAAACTAACCGAGCTCAGATAACTTATTAAGAACCTCCAAAACTTTTCACCTATAATCTTATAAACTTAGTTGTTTACATTAAGTTTTAAGCCTTAATAGAACTTTTTAAGAAACATTAAAACCTAAATAACATTAATAAGCAAACCCTTAAATAATTGAATAATCCACTTAAATACTTAATAATAAACCCTACTAACTACCTAGACTCTAGTTAATTAAAACAAAAATTAATAAACATTGATCTAATAATAATTTAAAATAATCTCAAAACAATTAAAACAAAACCCTAATTAAATTTAATCACACTAAATAAATAATAAAAAAGAATTTTTACCAAAACAACCTAGTTGATACTTAGATTTCACGTCAATTCCAATATTTAAAACCAAATCTTCTCATCATCTAAACCCAGGCTCATTGTCCTGAAGATGGATCCTGATTTGGATCTGAAACGTCGACACTCTATTGACAAAACTGTGGCTATTCCGACCAATCATGAAAACCCAAACCACAGAAATATTTTTAATCAGATTATATCCTTTACATAGCACTTAGCACCATTCATTCATCACTATTTACCCTTATTGTACTTCCCAGTTAAGACAGAACGTCGCAGTACTAGCTCAGATATAAGATATTTCAGTGCTTAGCAACAGCAAAACATATTAGATCCTATAGATCAGCACTAAGAATCCTCATACACATCAGATATACTATTCATATACATCTAGTGAATCACAAAGCATAAGAAAATCTATCTAATCATGGCATAGCACTTAGCAAGATAATGAAAACACAAGGAAGCAACAGCATAAAGCATGACACACAGGTTTACGTGGTTCACCCCCACCCTGGGGCTATGTCCACAAAGTATTCTTCTTATTTATTAGATTTGGTCAATCTGATTACAGCACAGGGCCCAACCTGTACTCCGCATAGGACAAGAGATCTGCGCGCACCTCGCTAGATCCTCCTTCCCCAAGTAGATCTATCACAAAGCCTTCTTCCAATCCATGCACTCAACACTTAGAACACTTGCACTCAGCTCTGCAAGCCTCTCACAATCATCCACAGAGCATTTACATTCGATCACACAGATCTACTTACTAGCACTAAGCCATCGGCTCTTCTTACATTACCTAGCTATTTATTTATACTTTACAACATAGGCCTAAACATGGGTAAACCCATGGGTTGACATCCCTTTCCCATTACATTAACCCAAAACCCTAAAAGGGACCCAAAAGTGGGCCGAGATCCCGTGATCTCTGCTTCGCCTGGCGCTCCATCTTTGACAGGGTGTCGATGTCCAAAAACTGTCAAATATGACCAAGTATTCCTCAAAACTTGGTCAAGGGCCAATAGTAGCAAAAAGGAATATCTGGAGACTAATTGTAAATAGGTATTCCACCATAGTTGTAAGAGATATGATAAAACATTCGCAATATGATTATAGTCTAAACTCTATTCTCTCCAGAGTGTGGCATGAATCCACAAAGATGCAAGAAATTTCATATTTCCAGGTTCTACGTAATAATAATAATAAGTAGGCAAATGCAATGGAAAACATGGCAATCAAGTTAAAATTGGGGGTTTTATGGGTCAATCAACATTGGTCCAATCACTATATCCCTTAAATCTATGAACCTCTCTTTCCTTTAGTCTATGTTTTGTAAAATGGTTTGTATTTTAGGAGTTTTTTTCAAAATTTACAATGGTAGATACCTTTTGAGTTTTTATCCCAAAGATGTTGAAAAATTATGTGTAATTTCTTGAATATACTTGCTTATAGCGAATCAAACATATGATAAAGATGTACTTTTCATTGCCACGAATCTCTTACAACTATTTTTATAAAACAAATTCCCCCGTTCTTGTTAAAAAGAAAAATTGATTTATCACCACCATCCTAAATAAATATATATATTACTCACCACCCATCTCAATGAAGACATTCATTTCATTTGCAAATGATTGCACACTCACTTTTTAAAGAGCTAGTGAGGGGACTTTTTAACGAGCTAATGAAGGGATATAACTTTGCATTAAATGTGTGCGTTGGTGTTACATCATAAGTGTATACCTTTATCTTCACAATATAAATATTTAAAAATAAAAACATACACTTGTAAAGTCAAAAGAAAGCAAGACTAGGTGTCAAACACTCAAATAAGATTAATATAAAATAAAAATTGTAATATCGAGGTGTAAAACTTGATTTTTCTTAGAAATTTCACGACTACCTCTTCTATCTAAGATTTTTGTAGATTCCGTACGAATCCAACAACGCATGCTCTAACCTCCCTCTCCCGCATGCATGCCCACCTCTCATGGAGAGGCCCGGGGGCCTCCCGCTGCCTCTCCCTCCATCTCCCTCAAAGATGTTTAAGCTTTTTCTTCACTTATTTCCTCGCTTCCCAAGACAAACAAACAAACTCCTCCAAAGTTTGTGAAAAAATTAGATCATATCCCTTCGGTTCAGATCCAAGGAAGCTACAGAACCCTTGCCCTAAAATTTGCAGAACATGCACTCATTGGATAGTTTACGGGAATCTAGCCTTCTCTGCAGGCTATGGCGATCTAGATCAAAAAGAACTGGAAACCCCATCTGAAAGGAAATCTCTCACACTTTCTTTGTGGAAGAGGCTTCTTTGCCTTTCTATTCGAAAATAAAACAGATAGATACCTCATCTTCCGAAGCAGACCGTACTTTATGGGCTCCAGAGGTATGTATCTCAATAGCTGGACCCCAGACTTTAATCCTGAGAATGATATTCCTAATGCAGTACCAATTTGGGTTCACCTCCCCTTCCTTCCTCTGCATTGTTGGAATAGCGAAACTATTTGAGCTATAGGAAATACACTTGGAAAGTACATAGATCGAGCAGAACCTAAAGATGGCCTCCAAGCCTGTGCACGCATATGTGTAGAAGTAGATATGGAAAAAGGTCTACCCGAAGCTATTAACCTCACCTTGGATAAATGGAACTACTTGCAGTAAATTGATTACGAACAACTACCCTAAAAATGCAAAATCTGTCATGAGTATGGACATTTTGCGAAACATTGTCCTAAATCCCCTCCTGAAAGCCTGACCAAAGAAGTTGATCAGTGGCAGCAACCCAAAAGGAAAACGCAGTAGAAGCACGGCTCGAATAATAAATCCATCCCCACGTCTCCCCTCCTAATACTTCACAAGACCTTGAATCTTCCATTTTGATCCCGACACAAGAGCCATCTCGTGAAGAGAAACTCACTCCCCCACCTCCCCCCTCTCTAACGCATCCACCTGAGTCTCTAATCCTCCCCTTCACACAACCTTCTCCCTCTCATCCATCTTCTCTTCCTGAGGACTATGAACTAGAGCAAAGATCAGACAAAAACTATGACTCAGATACACATGCTTCTCCCATTAGAAAAGTTAGACAGAAGTCAAACCTGCAAAAAAGGGAAGCTTCGACCAGGAAGGAAATCGAACTTGGGAAGAAAACAACTTTGGATCAGCATACCAGGAAAGAAACAAGGTAGACCAGGAATCAAAGTGGATCCAACCCCCATAAAGGGGGAAACTCCAAGCCTTCTAAATGATAAAAGAAATCTCCTCAAATTGCAGAGGACTAGGGAGCCAGAACAAGCTCTCGCTAATACATGATCTAATAAAAGCAGAAAATCCTCAAGTCCTCCTACTCCAAGAGACAAAAAGGAAGGATATTGATATCCTTCAGGATAGTAGTTACATCTAGCGAAAATGCAGAGGAGTAACAATCAGCGCAAGAGGAGCCTCAGGGGGAATCTGCACCCTATGGAATCCCAATATCTTCTCTCTCCACTCCTGGCAGTCCACGATCCACTGGATTAAAACTTCACTTCTCCATCTCCCATCAGGTAAGATTTTGACTATTTTCAATATTTAGATGCCTGCAAGCTATCATGAGAAAATCGATTGTTGGTCCTCTCTTCAAAACATGCAAGAAAGTCTTGACCTCAAAGATATAATAATAGTTGGAGACCTCAACACCACCCTCCATCATAAAGAAAAAAAAAGGGGGTTCTCAAGTACGGGACCCCACTCATGAGCATCTCGAGGATCTTATATCCTCCTTTCATCTTCTTGACATAAAACCCTCTAATGGTTGTTTCACTTGGTCAAACAGATGACTCGAGTCGGGCCACATAATAGCTCACCTACACCGGTTTCTCTTAAGAAGCTCCTTCCTTGATGAGTCCCTTCTACCCTACTCTTGCATTCTCCCCTAGACTGGTTCTAACCACAGACCTATCACTCTCACCCTTTCCCCTCCTGACAACCTTAGCCCCATCCCCTTCAGATTCAACCCCCTGTGGGCTTTCGACTCTTGCTTTTTCGATATTGTCTCAGATATCTAGACCTATTGGATACAAGGTTCTCCAAACTACATCTGGGAATAGAAATTAAAAAGAGTCAAGACGGCCCTCAAACACTGGATGAAGCACAACAAAGAAAAGGAACAAGAATAAAAAATTAAAGAAATGGAAGAAAACAGATTAGTAATGGAAGAGGGACCTACCACTCATTCCCTCCTTCTCAAATAACAACAAGACTTCATTGAGTATCAAAAAATCCTGCATGAGGAAGAGGAAACTTGGAGACTCTAATATAGGAGTCTTTGGCTAAGCTCAGGTGATATAAACAAAAAATTATTTCAAAGATAAACCAAAGCCAAACTCTAGAGAAACAAGGTGAAGGAAATCACAAAAGACGATGGCTCAAAAACTGATGAATTCCACCAAATACAAGCAGAAGCCAAACTGCATTTTCAATGACTCCTAACTGAGGATGGAATTGCAGACCTCAACGTACAAGAGGATCTATTGCTAAACATATCGAGTGTTATCAATCAGGACGACAACACTAAGATAAATCAGGCAGTTACAGAAAAAGAACTTCATGAGGCCTTGTTCCAGCTCCACCCAGACAAAGCTCCAAGCCCAGACGGCTTCAGCGCACATTTTTACCAAAAATGTTGGCATATAATTAAAAGAGATCTCCTAAGGATGATACAGTATGTTCAGAAATCCACAAAATTGGGGGGCAGTACAAATTCCACTGTTTTAGCCCTTATCCCAAAAGATTCCAACCCTTCTTCCTTCTCCATATTTAGACACATTTCCTTATGCAATGTCTCTTACAAGTTCATCACTAAATTCATCGCCAATAGAATCAAGTCTCTCCTACATAATCTCATCTCTCCAAATCAAAGTGGCTTTGTCCAAAAAAGACAAATGATTGACAACATCATATTGGTTCAAGAAGCCATCCACTCCAGCAAGGAGTGAGGAGATCAAGGAATGATTATCAAAATTGACATGGCCAACGCCTTTGACAGGGTAAGGCACACCTTTTTGTTTGCAGTTCTGAAAAAATTTGGTTTTATCTCTAATTTCATAGCCTAGGTCTCAGCTTGTATCTCCTCTCCTTGGATAGCCCCTCTGATAAATGGGCACCTGACAAGTTTCTCCAAAAGCTTCAGAGGGCTAAGGCAAGGTTTTCAGCTCTCTCCCCTCCTCTACATAATTATGGCTGAAACCCTAGGTAGACAACTAGAAAAGGATTGAATCTCCAAAGCCATTCCCGGCATCAAAATAGCTCGAGGGACTAAGAGATTAAACCACTCCCAATTTTTTGATGACACTCTCCTCATTGGGGGCGCCTCCTTAGTGATGGCCAAAAGATTCAAATCTGCTCTGGATAACTTCACCCAAGCCTCGAGAGCCCTTATAAATAACGCCAAATCCAATATCTATGCTTCGAACACCCCTCTTCAAACTGCCCATCTAATAGCAAGTATCTTCCATTTCCCTCTCATTGAAAAATAGAAAATCATCAGATACCTTGGCATCCCTATTTGTCTCAAATCTCTATCAAATTCAGCCTGGAACCAAGTTCTCGAAAAGCT
>SNQJ01S0080102.1:43405-53930 GCA_010110895.2 Picea sitchensis | reverse complement strand
ACATTGATATAACACTTGGATTATCTGGAGAAAAAGGATTAAAATTACGCTATTACTGATTCACCCTCCCCTCTCAGTAATCCAACATCCTTGAGATCCGATATAGAGAATCAAGTTAAGAGACCATTAGAGGAAGAACAAACTAGTTATAAGGAGTCCTTTAAGTGACACAAATTGGGTTATGAATTGAGGAAGCAAAAGGATCTCACTTTCAAATGGATCATTAGAAGAGTTAATGAGGGGTCGAATCATGGTTGATGAATATTACAAGGCACATGGTGTTGTATGATTTCAAACCTTTGGAAAGACCAAGTTGTCCAATGAACAATTGATTGATGATGCAAACCTATGGGGTGACCATCTTGAGCAAAACAAAAAAATGGATGAAAACCGCCTAAGTTGGGATCGGTTTAGGACTTTCTTTGAGGAAAAGTACCTTGGAGAGATGTACTAATGAAAGAAGGAAGATAAGTATTACTCACTCAAATAGAGCAATATGATAGAGAAAGTGTATTAACAGAATTTTGTCGAGTTGGACAAATATTCCCTTGGAATTAATGAAGAGTCCAAAGTTGGGAGATTTATTGGAGGACTCAGGGACCATGTTGGAGATAAAGTTAGAGAATTCATACAAAATACCTTGTTGGAGTAATGTAGAGGAGTAGACTATGTGGAGCTAAGGCCATATGGAAGAAGCAATTGAGTGGCAAGTTGAATCAAAGGATCAATAACCAAAATACTTGGAGAAGGAAGTATGGTTTGTGGAGTTTCAATATAGTCTCACCACCTGAGTATAGGAAAGAAGTAAAAGCTCATGGAAATGCAGGACCAGTGCACCCAAGAGTAATATTTTCAAATGTGGATAATATGGGCACAAATCCTACAAATGCTTGAAAAGAAAGAACTACACCAAAGGAGTCATGAACCATTTGGGGCCCAAGAAAACTGTGGGAGATGTGATAAGAGAAAAGATTTATGTAGCAGTGGACAACTAGAAATCAGAGTATCAAGCCTCTCTCATCTAGGCCAGAGGTATTATCTTTTACCAAACCTTCATATTCTTAAGTGATATAGGGAGTACCCACAATTTCATATCCCCTAAAGCGGTGGAAAAGTGTAAATTAAGCATTGAGAAGCTTGGGGACCCTTGGAAGGTAGAAATGGAGAATGGTTAAAAGAAATGGATCATCCAAGCAATTAATGGATGTATGTTAGACTTGAGAGGATGGATCAAAGGAATATGTTTCCATGAGTTGACCTTCAAGGATTATGATGGAATAATAAGACAAGATTGGTCAGAACTCCATAGGGGTAAGGTATATTGTTATGAAAAGAAGATTAAATGTTTGGATGATAAGGAAGTAATTAGAAGCATTAGAGGAGAAAAGACTCTCTCGAAAATGTAGGCCAAGCATGATGTGTGCAAGGGATGTAAAGGATACCTCATTCATGTCACTAAAGTCATAGAGGAAGAAAGCATAGAAGTAAGACAATTTCTCATCATTAATGAATGTTGGATGTATTCCCAAAAGAATAACCGGGCTTACTACCAATTTGAGAAGTGAATTATAAGATATATCTAATACTTGTAGAAACCCTATACCAAAGGCACCTTACCAATTGGGAAATGATTATTTGGGTGAGCTTAATATGTCACTATAGGAATTGTTGGATAAAGGATTCATGCACCCAAGTGTCTCGCAGGGGGAGCTCTCATGTTGTTTGTCAATAAGAAGGATGGAGCATCCAAAATGTTGAATAAGGTAACCATCAAGAACATGTATCCTCTACCCAAGATTGATAATCTATTTGATTAGAAAAAGGGAGCAGAGTATTCTCCAAGTTGGATTTAATATTGGGTTATCATTGAATTAGAGTTGACGATGCTCACATAGAAAAGTCATCAAAGCCTGATATGGACTTTATCAATTCCTAGTCTTACCTTTTGGATTGGCAAATGCCCCAACATTATTCATGAGGTTTATGAATGATGTATTTTGGAAGTTTCTTGACAGGTTTGTGTTGGTATCCATCGATCGAGAAAGGTAGATCACTTATTCTAGTCAATACTACTCATCGGGCATGTGATATAGCCCGCATATTCATCTGAGAAGTAGTGAGACTGCATAGTGTACAAAAGTAATTGTGACAATCAAACTCAAAGTTTACCTCTAAGTTTTGGTAGAGTTTGTTTCATGAGTTGCATATGAAACTAGGTAGTTTCATTGCAACTCTCCATCTAGAGACAAATGGTCACATAGAGAGACTCAATTAGCTAGAATAAATGCTTGGGATGTATGTGATGAATCAACTAAGAAGTTGATAAGACTACCTACCTTTAGTGGAATTTTCCAACAATAATGGATACCATCACTATATCAATAAATGTCCATTTGAAGCCTTATATGAATGAAAGTGCCACTCTCTCTTTAGTTGGGATAATCTAGAGTTATGACTAACTCAAGTGTAGGATATTCTACAAGAAACAAAAAATATAGCGAGCAATTTTACCAAAACCCAAAGACTATTCGAGACTAACAAAAAAACTATGTAGATGAAAGAATATCAGAAGGAAGATTTAAAGTTGGATAAAAGATGTTTCTTAGATTTAAGCCAAAAATGAGTTCTTTGTGCCTACGGAAATGGAAGAATCTAGAAACAAGATATTGTGGACCTTTTGAGATCTTAATGTTGATGGGTGTTGTGGCTTACAAACTATCCTTACCACCACATGTGATAATTCATGATGTTTTCCATGTATCTTTGCTTAAGAAATGTGTACCTAACCCTATTCATGTGTTGGACTTTGATGCTATATAGATGAAGGAAACTAGAGAATTTATCATCAAGCCTCTGGCAATTGTCGATAATAAACAACAAAACTTGCATAACAGAGTAATAAATTGGATCAAGTTTCACTAACAACACTCCTTGGAAGATGGCAACACCTGGAAATTGAAATCAGATATGAAAAAGATTTACCCTCGTTTGTTTGATGACGATGTGGCTCTGAGTCATAGCCCCTATTATTGGGGGAGGACTGTAACACCCCAATGTTTGGTTTGATGATTTTGGTTTTGAATGATAGAAGATGGTGTTATGGACTCATCATCCTCTTATTGTTTGTATCTATTAATGATTGATTATGATATACTTAGACATATATGTGATTACTTAGACTATGATCACCATTGATGTTTCTCTCATCGATGATTTATTTAGCATTAAATGTTCTTGATAATGGTCGAGTAACATTTGGTGATCTTTGATGATGACTTAGCATGATTAGTCCTTGTGAAGATGTGATTGATATTATATACACTTGTTGAATAGCATGCCTATTGATGTACTTCATGTTATGACACTCTTGATTTATGATGATGGTGTTTCACATACATTTGTATCTTGAAAGGAATAATCTATTTTAGGTTGAGATGCTAACATAAAGATGGGAAAATGAACTCAATAGAAGGATTTTTGACTTAATGAGGAACCATATCGTAGAGCTTAGGAAGCCTTATGGAAGGATAAAAACTTGATAAAATGACCTATAAAGTTAACTTGAGTAAAAAGGCAAAAGGGAAAGTGTTGTAACTTACTTTTACCTTGTTATTGACACTTGTATTTTCATCCTCAAACCCAATTTCCCCCTTTCATGAGAAGGGGAAAGGCCAAGAGATAAATCTTGGAAAGGATGTTACATTGGGAAGTATTACAAAAGAAGTTTCCTACATTGCAAAGGGGTTGTATGGCTCATGAGGAAATGTTTTGAGATTTTTACAATTGTTGTGTTAGAATGCGTGATTGGAATTATGCACTTGGATGCTCTAACCTAATCTAAGTGGACTAAGAGGCTAGTAGTGTACTACCATTGATGAGTACCAAGGCTCAGTTTGTGCCTGGATACTTGTTTTATTTGTTTTTGGACCCTTGAGATGCCACTATCGAGTGTGACTATGTGCATCAGGGGCGAGGGTTGAGTATGGTTGATAAGTGCCATTTTTTAGTATGGTTTTGGTAATCAGGAGAACAAGTGGTATTAAGTCCCTTACACACCATACCTTTCAATGTTTTGGAAGTGTTGTAGTTTGAGAGCCTCTCCAACACACTAAGGTTGATTAGTCGGGAGTATGATCTGTGATATTCCTTTAGGAAACTGTGAATTACATGTAGATATTTTCTATGTACCCTAAACATCCTCACCTCTTTGAGCTTGATCCCTACTCAATGGGGCAACAACTTTGTAGGTGGTTGCATTGGTTGGGTGGAAAAATCGACTCTTGGATGTAATTTCCCCTTGTTCATAGAAGATTGGATTGTAGGATTTTGGAGCACTATTATATCAACACTTGGAATTCAAAGAAAAAAGGGTTACAATAATTTGTTACCATGCTTTAATTATGTATTGTTGTTTATCTTGAATTAATTACATAGTTTTATAAGCTTTATGGGATCATGACATGCCCCCTTATATTTGTTCTTGTTGGATTGTATATTTGTACTTTGATGATTTTAGATCTAGTTTATATTGTTGTATATATCCTTAAAGAAAAAACAAAATTTAGTTAAGGTAACACCCTAATGGGTTGTTACAAGCATGTAGTAAAGTAGATCCATTAAACATACCACTACTGCCATTGTGGCAAAAGAGATTTGTTAGGGTGGCACAGTTCATATAGAACATGTTCTAGACCTGCAAAAGATGTACCTTCCCTCCCTTTCCAAAATTATAATAGAGTCGACCCAAGAGATGCAAGACAATATCAAGAATAGGGATGACTACATCAAGGACATATAGATACAGAACATGTGCCTCAAGGAGTATTTGGAGAATATGGGAGAAGAAAAGAGGTGTTGTGCATTCATGTGGAACAGAATATGGAGAATGAAGGATGTTAGAAAAAACAAGTTGAGGAGGTCACTGCAACACTAGAGACAACCAAGAAATAGGTTGCATATGCAAGAGAGAAAGACACGAAGGTCCATGGAAAAGCTTCAATGGTGCAATGTGAGTTCCTATATTTTTTTGAGGAGGTACTCCCTCATCTACCCAATGCTTTTGAGATCACCTAACATTCAAGTGGCATTGTCACAAAGGTGACTGTAACCTTGCACCCAATAGTAAAAAACAATAAGGGATTTCTAGAATCAATAATAGAAGTAGTGCAAAGATAAGCATCAAAGAAAAAAAAGAAAGAGGCAAGACTAGGAGTTGCAAAGGTCGAGGCATGTAGGAAATGGTGCATGTTAATCATTTATTATGTGATTGTCGAAGTCGAGAGTGGATGGAGAACCTATAGAAGGTCCGCCTTAAGTGCTAGAACTTATGGGTAAAATTCCAAAGGCACAGTGACATCCTAGTAAGACATGAGTAGAGGATTCAATAGTAGATTGACCAACTAAAGGAGCAATATGAGAGGATTATGTCGAAGACATTGAATTGGATACTTATGAAAAGATGGAGGAAGCACAAAGATTCACTTTAATGCAAGATGATCCAAAGGATGAGAAAAAAAAGTTGAGGAATATTGCAAGGGAGCTAGCAAGGAAAGTCTAGTACCAGTTCATGGTGGCCAAGAAAAAGAAGCAAAGAGCACAATCTAAATAGAAGGCACTAACAAAGGTCATGCATATAGAGCAAGACACTATAGAGATATCTATGACAAAGTGCATATAGAAGTTACCTGATGCAATCATTGCTTGGAAGTTGTTTTTTGAAGAGTTCAATAGCTTTAGGGATGTTATTTGAGAAATCCTTTGAATTGAAGCTTATTTTTGAAGAGTAAGTTGTAACACTCAACTCAGGGATGAGTTCGAAGGAGTGGTTGGGGTGTTTTTGTGGCCCCATTTTTCATAAGTATTGGTGCAGAGTTGTGACCGACATAAGATGGATCCATAGAAGACATAAAGCCATAAAATCCTAAGTATGCGAAGTGGTAGAATATTGAATATGTAGAGTCTTTAGGGCACCATTTCATAAACCCTTTGCATCTAATCCTATATAACCTCTACACATTTTTCTAAAGGCACATGCCTCTTTTGTACAAGAAGGTTATAGTTGGCAAATTCTAGTATATTCTAGAATCTTCCATAACTGCCTCATCAACCTGTGTGTGTGTGTGTGTGTGTGTGTGTGTGTGTGTGTGTGTGTGTGTGTGTGTGTGTGATGTTTTCTATGTAAAAGGGACCCATTTGGGTCATTGCATTATTTAATCATGGTTTTTTCTTAATTATATACATGGTTGATGCTTGCTCTTCTTCGATTATGACATGTAATCATTGTTCTAGATAATACAATGGAAGATTGTTCTACTCATTTGTATGTTACTGTGATGTATCTTGATGTTATCTACATAGTTATATTTGTTTTTGTATTCTTTGAATTATATTATCTTAGTTGAATATATTTAAAGGTTGACTAATGGATTCCACACATCCATTAATATTCAATTATATGTGTATTAATCAATAGGCAACTATTAAACATGCCTTGAGTGAGACCTCTTTCCTTTGGAAGTTTGACTATGTCAGCATACTAGACTACTTTGGACCATTTCTAGACACCTTTAAGGGACCTTGAGTCTGTCATAAATCCAACAAATCTCATACCAAGTACCACACACAATCCATGTATCTCATTTTCATAATCCAATACTTTGTGAGGGAAGACACTCTACACACATCTATAAAGCATAAAATCATTTTCTCTAGGTAAGAGACAATAAAGAATATGAATCATCTGAAATTTCGTATACCATTATATGTGTATTAATCAATAGGCAACTATCAAACATGCCTTGAGTGAGACCTATTTCCTTTGGAAGTTTCACTATGTTAGCATACTAGACTACTTTGGACCATTTCTAGACACCTTTAAGGGACCTTGAGTCTATCATAAATCCAACAAATCCCATACAAAGTACCACAAACAATCCATGTAGCTCATTTTCATAATCCAGTACTTTGTGAGGGAAGACACTCTACACACATCTATAAAGCATAAAAGCATTTTCTCTAGGTAAAAGACAATAAAGAATATGAATCATTTGAAATTTCATATACGTTATCTTTTGGAGTGATTGAATATATGCATGAAAAAATTGTTCTTGAGCTACATTTAACAACATACTTACAGTGAAAAACTTGTCAAGCATGTGTCTGGTAAACCACGTGAGTCTAAGGAGGTAAGAAATGTGATAATAGAAATTCGACCCACTCAGAAACACATTACAAAGAATGGGTTATGAGATTGTGCCCACTATTATAAGCTCTACTTGATTCACACACCGAGGGTTTTGAACAAGGCCCATGATTTTGCAAGACAACTTGGAGGCTTTTGAATGCATATGCTTCTTGGATCAAATATTAAGGATCCACTAACTTTTCCACTATGTCATTATCCACACCTCATCAACAAATAAATTATTATCAAGGTTAATATCCTAGATAGCTACAAAATAAAAACATTATGATGAAAACTATAACCTTTTTACTCTATATAACTACCCCAACATTGTAGAAATGATGTGTACATTCAAAAAAATTGGTCTTGTTAGTTGAAAAAAGTTTCTTGAACCAATCAACAACAATCAATCCAATAGACACAACAAGGATTTGTTTATTTTCATTCATTTTTATTTCCTAGATTCCCCTAATCTCAATTGCATTAGTTGCATATTGCTCAACAACACCACTTCTTTTTTTTAAGTAAAAAAGGTGGTTCTTGCTATATTAAGTGTCAAAAGAAATATAGTTGTGCTGAGGCTGCCATCTGTGCCGCCATTTTACCAGAAACCAACACATCTGGAAGCCCATGTTTACCTTCTTAAAAAAAGTTGTTCCGCCATCTGCCCTGCCCGTAGGAAACCAGGACAGATGAAAATCCATAGTTTTAAAGATGTTTATGGTGTTACAGTGAGCCCCTCAAAGCCTGAATATGGCTTTGGGTGATAAGAACTAAAACAAAACAGAAGCCTAAGCATGGTTGTGAACACTAAGAATAAACAAAACTAAAGCCTGACCCAGTTGGTTACCCGATGACCCTGTTGGCCTCGTCCTTTCGTTCCGCTCCTCTGGCCTGCATCACGAACGGTTGGGTGCAATTTGGAAACTTTTTCTTTGCTGATGCATTGGAGTACACGTTGAACAACATGTCCAAATGCTAGCTCATGAGGAGGACCCGATGGACATGGTCCGCCATCAGTCCCCGCAAGTCAAACACGAGATCCAAGTGCTCCGGGTGGAGGAAAGGTGGCGGGGCATGTCCTTGTCCATGCAGGGGAGGTGGCGCTAGGATTTCACCTCCCTCTCCCAAAGTGACTTCCAACCCATTTGCCACTGTCGCGCTTGGGGCTGCATCCCTTGGTTCTTCATCTCCAGCTCCTTCATCCTCGCCTCCTATGTCCATGGGTTGCTCAACCTCGGTTGTGACCTTTAGTGAGACCATTTGCTCATAAATTTCTTCCTCTATGTAACAAGTGGGGAAGTTGTCGCAGTACTCCGCGACAATGTTGATCCTTGTTTAGTTCTCAGGGGCTGCCGAAGTGTTTTCTTCTCGAAAATGTCTTGTTGGCTGTCAATTCTCTGGTTCAGTGAGAAGAAGATGATCTGGAAGGGTCTGAACAGACTCCTCCAGGGAGGTCTCCTCCATATATGCCATGGGGGGGAGGCCATCCTCCTTTGCTCTTTGACCTAGAATGGTGCGAGCTAGCGAGATCGCTTGCTCCATTTGTTTCCTCCATTGTCATTGAGCAGCATGGGTATACCAAGACGAAACACGACGAGGTTTTCCTCTCTCCCTAGGCATCTGAATGAAGGAAAGGATATAAAAAACACATAGGGTGGACTGAATAGCGCACCAGAGCTCACAATTGTTGGAAGGATGTAGAGAAAAGATGAATTGAATGTGTTCATGTCGCGGCTCATTCAAAATCTTGAGGATCGACGGGGCATTCCTCTTCATTAACTCTAACATCATAAATTCTTTTAGAGCCAGACCTTTCCCGCGAGGGAGAGGTCTCTTGTCGAGAGGACTAGAGTTATGGCCAGCTCCCATCGTTATTGTTGAAGGGATGGGGAGCAACCTACCTCATTTAAGGCGAGGCTCTGCGCTCATCCAGGTGGTTGGGATTCGCAATGTGTCACCCCATCCGGGGCTCAACAACACCACTTTCACTCATCGCATTTCATGTTAAAAAATACCCAAACTTAGATGTTGTTAAGCAATTTCCTATTTAAGAAAACTTAAATTCTTAAATTTTCCCTAAAGATAAGATTGAAACAAATTAATTGTTCCTTCACAAACATATTATCAATTGCTCTGTAGCCTCTCTAAAACTAACATAGTTACCAACTTAATGAGAACTGTGACCTCAAAACGAGAACTCTAGCCCTTAAAACCCATATTTTTGCATAAAAAACATGAAAATCAGCCCCTAGATCAAAAAGTGGTGCTATCGGTAGCACCATTTTTTGTAACCGGGTCAAAATTACAATTTTTTTCAAGCATGGGCTTAAAGGATCAAATGGATTCTCAAACAAACTTTAAAATCAACCCCCAAATCAAAAAGTGGTGCTATCGGTAGTACCATTTTTTGTAATCGGGTTAAAATTACAACTTTTTTCAAACATGGGCTTAAAGGATAAAATGGTTACTCAAAAAAACTCTAAAATCAACCCCCAAATCAAAATGTGGTGCTATCAATAGCACCAATTTTTCTGATCGGGTCAAAATTACAACTTTTTTCAAGCATGGCCTTAAAACATAAAATAGTTGCTTAGAAAAACCTTAAAATCAACACCTAAATAAACACATGACAGTACCTAAAGCAAAATGTTTTTTTCTAAATGTTAAAATTACAGCTAATTACGACCTAATTCAAACTGTGGCCTTGACAACAAATCCCTACACGAATAAAAAACCCAAAATTAGATCCTAAATGGTCACTTGAAAATTTATTTTCTAACTTTTTTTTTTCCTTAAATTTACATTAAAAAATAAATAAAGAGAAAAGAGAAAATCTTCACAAATATATATTTTTTAATGAAGACAAAAACACATTTAAAAAAATATATTCAAAATCCAAATCTTAAAAAAAAAATTAAAAAAAAAATAAAACTTAATAAAATGGGGAAAACCAAAGAAAAAATGAAAAACATTTAAAATTTGGTTGGAAAACAATAATTCATTTTTTTTTTTTAAATAACGAAAAACGGCTTCAAACTTATATATATAACTAAAAAAACAAAATTCAATAAAATATTTTAAGAAAAACATCTAAAATAAAACATATTTGACGAAACTAAATTATAAAACCTTAAAAAAATAATTTGTTTTCATAAATATTTTTAAAAAATCATATTTATATATAACATTTATATTTTATATATTAAAACATATATAATATATGTTTTAATATATAAAACATATATAATTGATATGTTATATATATATAACATATATAATTTATATGTTTTATATATGTGTTAATGGGACCTAGGTCAAGTCCGGCCCCGCGGACCACCT
>SNQJ01S0080102.1:4319-18064 GCA_010110895.2 Picea sitchensis | reverse complement strand
ATATAGCTTTATTTGGAATAGGATATTAGGCTAGCTATATTGTACATGGGTTTGTTTTTTATTTGAGGTGTTTGGCTGAATGACTTCTTTAGAATCCCATTGGGCTATGGGGTATGTGACAAGTTTGAAATTAAACACGGGTCTATAAGGTATTTTCACAGGGCAAGGTAATGTAGACGTTGGATCCTTTAGAAATAAAATGATGTAGAGAAGGAATAGACGAGATAATCAACTACAACAAAAAAGCATTCAAGAATTTATTTATTGTAGTATCAGAGGAAAACATTTAGATTTTTAAAAGCGCTGCACAGAGTATCAGAGATAAATTCTGCGTTAAATCTCCTTTTGAAAATTAGAAAGAGAGAAACATAATGAAGACTGAGTAGAATCACATTCAACGAAGAAATAAAACTTCACCAATCATCGACATATAGGAATCCTGTGAAAAGGTCCCTTTGTACTCCTGGTGAATCAGAAAAATACTATAGAGAATAGCCTCCCTGGGTATCGGAATCAACAACCGTTTTACATTAAAACCACATCAATAAATAGGAGAGATCCCCCCTCAAGTTTAGGAAGTCAGATTCAACCACCTCGGCCAAAAATAACAACAAATCCCCAAAAATCTGGAACTATTCGCCATGAAAGACAGGCATAATTTATGCAAAAAAGGGGTCCACTCAGACATCTGTTTCTCTTCAATTATGATGCATGGGAAAAAACTAAAGGAGGTTATTGTATATGAGTATGTGATGTACAAAAACCTCTTTCAGTTTATTCAATTTCGTCTCCATATCACCGAAACAGCTCCCGCAAAAAGAGGACTGAAACAGAAAGAACCGAAAATTCGAAAAATGAGGCTGAAAGATAGCTTCAATTATCCCATATGGTGGAACCTGTGAAAAACCTAAGAGAGGATTTTGTTATTCAGCCCATTACGGAGAAAAACCTCTCTCCATTTTTCAAAATTTGTTTTTGTTTGCCCGAAATCTGCTTCGGAAGACGACTAATCAGAATTGGAAAAATGGTGGTTTTGAGTTTTTGGATGGGCGATTTTTTTGGGGAAAGGTGGTATTTTGGACCCCCCCCCGAGGTGGTAAGTAGTATTGGGAGGGGGGGTCCGAAATCACCTGGAGGTGACAAGTGTCCCTCCCAATACCTCTTTTCGGACCCCCTTGGTGTGATGGACGTGAGGGAGAGGGGGGGGGGTCCAGAATGCACGGGAAGAAAACTTAGGATAGTTAAAGTTTTGGGGGGTTTTTTAATTTGTTATACTTTGCATTTTTTTATTTTTTTATTTTTATTATGTTTTTTGTTTTTGTTTTTTATTATTTATTCATTAATTTTTTAATATATGTTTTGTTTTAGTGTATGTTTTTATATGTTTTATAATTTTGTTTTTACTTTTTAATTGTTTTATGTTTTTACATTGTTTTTTTCTTATATCTTTAATATTTTGATTAATATAATAGTAATCTAAGTACTAAATTAAATCACTAACTTAATTCTTTAATCATTAATGAATTAATTATTAACTAGATTAACCTAGTTTATTAGTCTAATTACACTAACTTTATTAACTTATTTACTAACTACCAACATTATTAATTTATTGTTGTTTTTAGCCTAAGTTTGTTTATGCAGGGATGAGTGGCGGGCGAGAGGTAGTCAACGGGGCAAATGGGCAAAGGGAGTGAGTGGAGCAGAGGTGGATGAAGGATGCAGTAGGGTGATGAAGGATCGGGCGAAACGGATGGAGGAGAAAACAGAATCAACCGAGCCTAGTAAGACAGATGTCTTCATCGCGGGAGCAACGCCAAATAAGCAGCTGAAGAATCAAGTTGTTATGATTATAGGACCCCAACATAGGCTCCACCTGGGGATGGCAGCTCTTTCAGGAGGTGTCAAGAACCACTGAACTTGGAACATGCAGACCGGTGCTTTATTCATTAGGCCATGGAGTCACTGCAGCTACAATCTTCGAACTGGCTCAGATTTGACTGAACAGTGAACTAGATACTATCAAATGAAAACTCCGCTGGAAACCATACAATACTGAAAAGATGCTCAACTGACTGAGCTTATTCAAAACTGCTACCTACCCTACACTACTGACAATTTCATTGTTCTAAATGGTACAATAATTCCAGTGCAGCTAGTCTAGCAGTTACTCTTTTAATGTCTTCAATCAATATCAGAAACAGAACTTGCACGGGCAACACAAAATGATCCCCAGTCTGATCTTTACAACACAAAGCACTGGGTCTGTGGACAATTCCAAAGACTTTGGGAATCAATGGGTATTCTGAAAAGAAAAACTCCTCCATATAGACAACTACATGATCATGATAGAACTGACATATTCCTTGATTTTTAATTTTAACCAAGTCAGCAACATGATCTGGTACTATATTTATGTTGTCTAGATCCTCAAAAAAATTATGATATGGCTGCAAATGTTCTGATGGGCTTTGTAATGTGACTTCTGCTGAAAAAGACAATGAAGTTGTCTGCCTGATTATGTCAATATCATAACATTTTTTTATCCCATAGCTGGATGATGGAAAATGACTTTGACAACACAAGTCATCCAACACATCAGATATTGGATCCTATAGAAATTGAAATGACTGTTGCATTGGTTCCACTGAAACTTCTTGATTTTCTGTGTGTTTATCCTTTAGCATATACTCAAGATTCTTTTTCAGAAACTGAAATGAATTAAAGCATAATGGTACAGAGTTATTTTGGGTTAACTCATAATTTGTCTCAGGCTTTAAGCTTTCATCTGGAATTTGAAAATCAAAGTAGGTCAAGGGCTGCAATTATGTGTTTAGAACAGCCTCCATATCAGCAATGGCATCTTCACCTGGTTGATCAGAACATTCTCCCTCTCTACTATTGACAACTTGCTTACAATTTCCTCTCAAAAATTCAAAAGAAGAGAGACATTAGGGCAAAGATTTTTCCCTTACTCTGAAATTTTCTGCATTTTCCTCATCGTTGTTATGTTTGTTATGTAAAGGTGTATTGTCATATCTGAGCTGTAACTGATCTTCTTCCTGCCAATGACATGTTGTTGATTGCTTCGAATAGTCCACATCTAATTCAGCCTCATGATCATCATCATACTGATCACACTTGGGTAGATTATCCAAGTTAGAAATGTCATCAAACATGCACATCATGTCAGCTGGTTGTTCCTCTACAAGTTGAGATGGAGTTTCATCTTTGAATACGTCGTGAATTGAATACATGAAAGAATCATTATCCAAACCATGGTACCAAAGGTGAGTTGCAAAATGTTTAGGAACAATGACCTTTTCTTTCTCTGAAATCCATGGAACATGATGTCTTTGAACATCGAGTTTTTCTCTTATGCTAATCCTGTGCCACATATATATATATATATATATATATATAAAGAATTATCTTTCCTTGCACATACATCATTCCAAATCCAATCTTTTCAAGAGGAAAACAGACATTATGTGGGTTTAATCAATGTGCCAATTTCCATGGCCACATCCCATGCAATGCACCTTTGCATTGATTTCAAATTATCATTCTTCTCATTCGACACTCGACCATGGTATGCTAGAACTCAGCCAACCTCTCACCACATGGATTGTCTATCCACATTCATTATTACAGTAAGACAGTTCCTCCTGCTTTGATATGATCATAGCCTCAAATCAACACACATGAAAATGAGAGTCTTCACATAAATGTATTCAAGCATTATTTTTTCACTAGTAACTGAGGTGCCAACACTCATTGCCACCCAACTCCTCTCTTTGCCATTGTTATAATTGTGGTAGAATATTGGAAGGTCCTCCTTCCATATTGGGTAGTCCTATACATACCCACTCATGCAAACATGCATTTCTTCAATACATTTAATAAGTGTGCTTCTTAGGAGAACCTTTATTCCCAATCATTCTCGATTGGTCAATGTATTCATGACACATTTGTTCATGAATTTCTTGAAAGGATTTCAATCATCCTTGACTACCATAGATTCCTTTCTCTATCCCTCAGGTTCTTTTCCTTAATCATACCTTGCTTGGTTATCAATGGCATACAACTACCACTCAAAAACACATGCATATCATCATCAAAATAATAAAACATTTCAGAAGGGATTCTTACCCAATCCTTTTCAATCCTCATGCCACATGGGCATGAAATCTTTTACCTGTCCTCGCTACCATCCACCTTTCTAATATTAACTCATCAATGGTACTTCATGGGAACTCCCAAAGTCCCTTCATTAATCTTATAATATCAATATTCTTGCAATTGTCCTCTACGTGAGGTTGTCCACCATTGGTAATTGTCTTCCCCAACAACTCCAATCTTTTCTACACATGAAATACATCATCACCTTCACAATTATATTAGCTATCATGTTAAAAAAATAAAAATTCATATATCATAACATTTAAATCAGTGATCATTCTAATACATGTCCTAGCATATCTATATGCACTTTGTCCCATCATCCATAATGTGTTTACTTAGTGCAATCTTAACAACATTTCAGTCATACAACCATCATCACTCTCATTTCAGAAACATTCACAGATAGTAGCACATCAATTTTCTCATCCTAGAGAAACCTAATAAATAACAAGAAAGAAGTTAAGGGACTCTTCCCTTTTTCCAACTCCTTTTACACAGGCTAGACTTTTTCAGTGCAGTTCAACTATTTCCAAGGCTTCATTGCCTTTACATAACATGGATTTTAACCAATCTTATTCATTTAAACATATTTATTAATTTATTTTTCAGTTGTACTTGTTTTCACAGTTGTTCCTTTATGGTATACAACTCTGCTAAGCAAGTCAAAGTTTTAAAGGGAGAAAAATATTCCTTCTTTTCTCCTTCCTTGCTTCTGCAACATTTCCCTCTTGGGATCTACCTACTCTATTCTTTGAGCATTCTTAGTCAGGATTGTCTCGACCTTTCCTTGATGCAATAACATACTACAACATCAAGATTTTAGTTCGCAATTAGTTTTGAACCAGTGCATTCTGCACATTTCCCAAACAAAATCAAATTTGTCATCATTCATTTGCATGTATCCTATGTTTGCATTATATTTTAGAATGTAATCAAGGATTCTTATATAAATAGGCTTTGCAACCCATTGTCTAATTTTCCAGCAGTAATTAAGGTTATGACTATGTTCTCTTGAAAGAGTTCTCACACATTTCCTTCACCTGGAACTGTCTCAGCATGCAACTCCCTTGTTGCATGTCCATCATTTCTTGAAATGATCTCAATCTCGAGTCAGCCTCAACTTTACCATTTTAGTTGTTTGCCCAATATTCCATAAGGAACATGAGCATGTATACATTCTACTACACATTGAAACATGTGTGTTTATTTACAATCAGTTTGCATTCATAATGTGTTTTTATGCACTCAACCACATGCATCAGCATGTTGTGTCTATCCACCAGAGGCACACTTTATAGTTTCGTTGCACATCTATTTAAAATTATTTAACTCATGATTGTTCACAATCATTTACATGCAGTTTTCATAGGCTTATTCATTTTTCCTTCTATCATAATAACAAAGAATTCTTGCTCATTTACTCTTTCGACAATTCATACCATTTTGTTTTGAGGAATTTAGTGCACCCTCCTCAAGCTAATATTTAAAACAAAACAATCATGACTCTTCAAATTCAATCATGCATCAATGGAATTTAATCAATCTTGCAAGTACAATTATTGCCTTACAATCCACTTATTTAGGCAATTACACCATGCCTTTATTCATATAAATAGGATACCAGCATGCAATTTCATTGTTTGCACCTTCTCCATGTCCTTTGGCATACATAAATACATATATATTGTACATTCCATATTATTCATATACATTCATTAAATCTTAGCTCTTATCAGTCTTTTTTGATGAGGTTTTATAGTCATCCACGTGACTAGTCTCATGGGGATATTCATAATTATGCTGCCATCTTTACTTGGAAACAACAACAACAAACCACTCATGCCCTTTTGCTACAAAGCATTCCACAATCAACAAATACACCTAGGTAACTACAACATTTCCCAAGGCAACAAAGAAACCACTCTAACTTCTCTTCATGCCTTAATTCAATGCCTAGCCATCAGGCCTCCAGAAAGGGAATCCTTTCCTAAACTCCCTTTCACTACCACTAGCCTGCCAAGCCATAGCTGTATGGATACCATCCATCTATGGATGTCAATTTGACCCATTGGTCATCTGGAAATGCTCCAACACTTCCTTTACAAAACTCTATATCAATCCTTCATTAATCATCACAGCCTTATCTTCATAAGGAAATAATTGTAATATCATCAACATTTCATTCATGTTGTTAAATCCCATGTTGACATCAAGTCATTATTGACCAAAATAATCCATCATTAGGTCGTACCCTAAAACTAACCATAGGTTATAATAGTCTATTTCCATGTTATACACATGTTCAATTATTTCCATATGAATTACAGTATAGCTTGTGTACCAAGTATCTTACCCATGCCTTCAATGTAGGGGTATTCTAGTTGTTTGCCTTTTTGCATTCACGTGATTAGACCTACTCTTAGGTTAATAGGCATATACATCTTATTTGATACAACCATGAGATAATAAATTGCTCATATGCCCATATCACTTTGCCTCTCTTATGAGGACTATCAACAGTCCAAAGGACTCCTTTTTCTTAACTAGATTATTCCAGCAACACCTTTTTTTTTCATTATAGGTCAAGTAAACTGACCTTACAACTTCGGAAATGGAAAAGGGCCTTTTGTGCAAGTTTGCATAGGTTGAGGCAAATCTTTCTATAACAGATGTCCCTTAATGTGTGAGGTCAGAGGAGTATCTACGATGGTCGAAATACATTATAAAACCCAGAAGTGGAGTGATGGGGACCCAGCTGGAAGAACTAGTTGTTCATGACAATCCTTACTGACTTTGCATACATGTCTATCAATTTGAAGTACAATGCAGATCGATGTGAAAATATACCAAACATTTGTCCATGGCCATGAATAGGCAATACAAAGGTGGCTACATGCCAAAGGTTGTCATAGTCATGAACAAGGCCCAGTAAAACCAACAGCTCAGGGAAGTTGTGACTATAAATTGATGTCTTCAAGTCTTATACACAATCCGCCAAAGGTGCAAGTCTACATTGTGTGAATAACGGAATTGAGGTCGAACACAATGAAACTTCATTTGATTATTGGTCATTGAGGTATACCGTTAACAAACGCTATACAACCTATCGATGATGAAAGTAGGTATCAAGGCACCGAGTACATTCTTACAAGTGTGAATAAAGGAGTCGGGGTCAAACACTTGAAGAATCCATCGATCATGAGACATTGATGTATTCCCAACTGTCGATTCCATCGCATCATGACATTGATGTATTCCTAACCTGCCGATGGTGAGAGAACATGCCACTAATGACTGCAAGCCTCTAGGTACTCATAGGACTCTAGGTCTCGTCTCCATAATGGATGAGTTGAAGTCGATGGAAGGAGACCCACTGAAAGGAGAGCATTTAACACATCTCTCATCATTCAACACGAGGTACAAAGCAGGAGATTGATGATTTGGAGGAAATCGGACAAAGAACATCTTCAGGAACCAACGACCCTGTGCGTCCTTCTCATGTCCTAGGTGCAAGCGATACACGAAAAGACTTTCTGAATAGCAACCAGTGAGGAAAACTATTGACAAAGGCGAGGAAACCACCAATAGGGATAATGGCATCCAAGACACTACATGAATCCCAATGTGTGAATAAGTGTCTTGTTGTGGAACATAAGGGAAACCACCCAGTCAATGACCAATGATGAAATGTCGATTGTTGGGTTCAAGGTCACCTACCAATGAGGAAAGTAGGACCAGGGCTCGCAATAGGACTATAGCTTCATGTGATTCTGAGACAAACTGAGGGTATGGCCGACATGCAAAGTCAAGAGTTCTGAGGAATGGCCGACACAAGTTGATAGACATCCTTTGAACAAGAGCATGAGACATATGGAAGAATCTGGAAGCATAGACTCAATGATGAAACCTTGAGATGCAGGAGGCATCAATCAAACTCTCCATAGGGATTGGAAGAGTAACCAATCGGAGGAGTAAACTCTATGTAACGAGCTTAGCTTCCTAAGGTCATGTTAAACCCAAAATTATGATGATAAGTGGACTCACAAATTTTGTGCTATGTTCAAAGGCAACACGACTACTACCAATATAAGATAATACTCCCTTCTTGCCCGTCTTTTTTTGTTTTTTCATAGTCAAACAAATGTTATGATACAGAGGAGGAAACGAGTGTCCCAAGTAAGAAAAACTAGTTCCAATAGTGGAACATACCTATGCTCAATGTAAGGAGGTGCATGCAGGAGATGGACACTCGGGGGAATGTTTCCTCTTGGGTATAGGGTGTCAAGTTGCAAAGGATATAAACAAGGCTCTGCTTGGTTGAGGATGCAAACCACTGAGATAAACGTCTTATAACGCAAAATTGAGAACCAACAATAGGCTCAATAGTGCAAGCAAGGGCATGCGATGCAATCACAACTTAACGCCAAAAAACATCATTTTTTCGTAATCTTAGTCTACTTGGTTTGAAAAAGGGATAAACTTGCACCAAATAGACATCCTTTCAAATCCAATTTACAAGTGTGAAAGAGAAAAGTTCACTTGGCAATATTTTCTTTTTTTGAAAACGAGTCGGAAAAGAGCTTAAATAAGACTCATGATCTTTCAAATCCAATTAACAAGTGTGAAAGAGACAAATTCACTCAACAATCTTTTCGATTTTTTAGACGAGTCAGAAAAGAGCTTAAATCAGACTCGTTGAGAGGTTTCTAGGCGGTATGTCATGGGGGAGGCCAAAGCTCCCACGCAGGATTTCTGTGAAAGGTCGGCATCTTACGAATATCCGACACAAGCTTGGGAAAACCCAAAGCTATCCAAGTCGAGGAGGATAAAGTCCTAGTGGATGTCACCTTCTCCATGATATATTAGATAACGTCTCTTACTTGAAAGGGCATAGGAGGAGGCATTGGATACCCCACAAGACCATCCCAGTCAAAGGGGACCTCTCCAGGACTTGGAGGGAGAGTTCTCGAGGAGAGTAAAACTCTCTCTTGTTCAGAAGGTGCAGTACTAGAAATGTTAATGACATGGTTGAAAGACACATCACCCTCCAAAAGAGGAGTTGGATTGACCATAGATTACATCAGTACGACCACTTCTTCAATCGTTGGTTGAATAGGATGCGTGAAAACAAGGCCAGGAGACACATCACCCTACAAAACGAGAGTGTGTTCAGGTGATGATTGCATAGGCATGAGTGTTGTGCCAATCAAAAGAGAAATGGAGTGTTGGGAAACCAAAGACGACTCAAAACCCGAAGGGCCCCTAGGTGAGGACCATGCTTCTGGTATCCCTACACCATCACGACATAAATGAGTAAGGTGATCTCCTTCGCAAGTCCTACAAAGGAAATTGGGCTTACGTCTAACGCATCTAGGATTCTCGATCATATGAATGCCCCCAACGTCATTTACAATGGTTGGCGACATGCTCTCAATGTGACTAGCAAAGGCTGGAGATTCATCTTCCACATGATGTACAGAGGTTGGGGATGTGATGTCGGTATGACTCATGGCGACTAGAGTGATGCCCCCGGCATGACTTGCAGCGGCTGGTTCTTGGTCTTCAACATGACTTGCATAGGTCGTCGGCCAATCTCCAATATGACTAGTAGCAGTTGGTGATGGAACTCCAATATGACTGACGGTGACTGGACTAGTGGCAGCGGTGAGTTGTGGCATTTGAGACAAAGGTCCCAGGAAAGACTGGTTCTGAGACATTGCAGGCCAGGAAGAACCCTGGTTTACACCATGTTCCTATCAGAAAAGGTAGTATCCTCTGCCTAATTGATCCATAGAGGTTTGTACATGCATCATCATTGAAGCAGATGTCTACGAAGAGACAAAAGTATGATAAGGATTATTCAATTGAGGATGTATGTTGTCCCCATGTAAAGGGGTTTCGTGAAGAGGGTAGCACGTACCATAAAACTAGTTCCCTCTTTATGAAATACTAGAGGATATATGGGGACCCGCCATGGGAAAAGTGTTCGTAGGAACTGGCATGGCGGACGAAGGATACACGGACGGGGTGTAATAAGTAGAATAACCACCCATTTGAGTGTTGGCTCCTGAAAGAGCATGGCTAGGACTGGATCCGTAGGAGGGGAGATTCCAACCCCCCATAGTGAGAGTTGGTTGAGGTTCATGACTCCTATCAAATGAAGACGTGGATAGAGGAGTCATCATGCCCCCGAATTCAAAACTAGGATTCATATAAGTGGGCCAGGGAGAGGATGGAAAGGGTGAAGGTATATTTGGCATATCAATAGGAAAATTATTAGAGACCCAAGGCATGGACTGAGTGTCATAATTCTACATACCATTATTAAAAGCGGATGGATTCGCCTTCATGAAATGAGTGAATGTCACGGGGCGGGTAACGATAAAGGAGGGAGTCACAGGAACTCCACTATCCATGATAATGAAAACTCAAGGCATAGTATAAAATCTCAAAGGTCTACTAATAATCAAAGAGTACACCGAAAATAATCAAAAGGCCAATATGCACACAAATAGGATAAAGTGGTTGAAAGGGGCCTCCCTCTCTAAAGTATGTATGCCTCACCCAAGAGGGGCCTGAGACTCCTCTACTAAAGATCGAAGGTAACAGAATCAGTTATAAGGGCCCTCGTGGGCTTAACAACTAGTCGGACAGAGCCCCCCGAAGAGGTAATCCTCCATAAAGGTTGTGTGTTGTCTGACCCTTATTTGACCCAAGGTACCTGCAGAATAACCCCTGCAAGTAACCTATGTGGTACCTAATTCAAGCAAATAAGAAACCACGATTTAACTGATGCACGTGCGAACATTAGAACATCCTGAAACTTTGAAAGCACCAACTCTCACAGAGGTAAGGGCATTAGCAAGATCCCCATATACGAATAGATCCCCATAAATAAATCTGACGCTAAGAAGGTATCGGGGGTATATCCCTTCAACCAACCTCACACGACCTCGTTCTTAACTCTGGTGTAAGCGGAGCCTCCTGATATTACCAATTATACAATGGATTTCTCCACTCCCTTAGTCATACACATATGTTGATTTAATAGCCCTGGAGAAGTTTACTCACAAAATCCTATTCCAAGGCTCTAAATCCTAAGTTGTTTTATGCACCCTAGAAAAATAAAATCGTTACTAATCAATTTTAAATTATAGCGTTACTTTTAGTGGCCTTGCTTACTCAAAAGGGTGTGGTCGTGAAAATAGTGATGTTATGACTCAGCAAGTAAAATAAATGAATATGAAAACAATGCAAACTCCTAACTTCAATTTCCAAATAAATGATATGCTTTTCAAAATGCAATTCCCAATTTAGTTCTGCAATTCTAAATAAAATGCAATCTTTCTTTACATGCACTAAGATAAATGACAAAGACTCAAGAGATCAAAATGCCAACAATGTAAAATGCCTAATATTTTTGTATTTTCAATATAAGAGAATGAAAATGCAAGGACTGAACAACAACTTGATATAAAAACTTTACTGTATGTAAACAGAGACAAATCAAGTAGGATATCAAGAAGCAAAACACCCAGCCCAAGATGCAAAGACAATCAAATGAAAAGGATGATGAGAAAGGCACCGCCCAAAAATTCAACCAAAGAAAGGTTTCTTGTCATTCCAAAGACACTTAACAGTCACATCAGAGACCGAAGAAGACTCGACAATCATCAAAACCTACCCAGCAACCATCAAACCCAACAACCAAGAAACAAAGGGTGATGTACGCGAATGTTCAAGGAAAAAGCGTGTATGTACGCATCTTGCAGAAGGACAATACGCACATGTACACGACTGTCAGGAAAAAACCTATGCATATGTGTCAAAACACAACAAGGCAAGGGTGATTTTAAGAACCCCCCCTAAATTTATATGTATAATAAATGGGCAAATCCCCATGATACATAGGAAAAATTGAAGGTTATTTTATCAATAATATAAAATGTATATATAATTTTTTGGAGAATCTTTTAGTCAATTATATAATCTTGTAAGATATTGGCGAATCTGTCACTGAATTATAAAATCTTGTAAAATATTAGCGAATCTTTCACTAACTTATAAAACCTTGTAAAGTCTTAGGGAATCCTGCCTTAATGAGAATTTAGTTATGTTTTCTTTTTACATACATATCTATGTGATGCACCACCCACTCACCTCCATGAACCCTAATTTCAAAACTGGCATCCCCATACGCACAGCCACAACTGTCCTCATACCCACAACCAAAAACTTTGGTTGCTTAACAAAAACCAAATTCAACAACCCAACAAATGCAAAGAAATGCCAATGCCATTCTTGATTGATTAACCCAATATTTTCAACAAAATTCAAACTGAGCAGTGTAAGAAACGTTGACACCTTCTGAACCTTCACAATTGGGCCTTAAAATTTTACTTGGAAATATGTGTCACTTAGATTCATTCATACTCCAGCAATCCTAAAACCAAACAGAATATAATCTGATCTACTCCTAACCTAACATACAAAAGTTCTAATATATACATACTAAACTTAGATAACCCACTCTTAATGAAAAGTACATAGATGGAAACAGACTTGGAGCAACAGATAGATGTGATAATCCCTATTCAGGCCATCAAATGCTTCATGGATGCCTAAAGATGCTATACCAGGCTAACAACTTTGTGTTGCACTCAAGATTAATTAGAAAAAGCAGACTTCCTTGAAATTTAGACTACAGTAAGCAGGTGCCTACAAAGCATAGACCTAGAAGAACACCAACTCTTTTACATAAATGCAAGGATCACAAACACACATGCACTTGTTCTTGAAAACACATTCATGTTTCAAACAGTTAACTTACAAGCAAGTGCAAAGTTCAAATCTATTCACATTTTCACCTCTAACAATAAATACTCACTCAGAGGAGGACAAAATCAGGTCAAAGTGGATTACAAAAACCAAATTCAACAACCCGGCAAATGCAAATAAATTTTGATGCAATTTTGGATTGAGTTAAACCCAACATTTTCAACAGAACTGAAACTCAACAGTGTTAAAAAAGATGACACCTTCCTTTGTGCCTTCACACTTGAGCCTTGGGAATTCCCCCTGTATCATATTGTCATCTTCTTCTTCTGTGTTCTATTTCAGTTAATGTATGTGTGTCTTAGATTCAATCATACTTGACACCTTCCTTTGTGCCTTCACCCAACATTTTCAACAGAATTGAAACTCAACGTTGTTAAAAAAGATGACACCTTCCTCTGTGCCTTCACAGTTGAGCCTTGGGACATCCCCCTGTATCATATTGTCATCTTCTTCTTCCATGATTTGTTTCACTTAATGTATGTGTCTCTTAGATTTAATCATACTTGACACCTTCCTATGTGCCTTCACACTTGAGCCTTGGGACTTCCCCCTGTATCATATTGTCATCTTCTTCTTCGATGCTCTGTTTCACTTAATGTATGTGTCTCTTAGATTCAATCATACTTGGCTAATCATAATGACAAACAGTAACTCAATCTAATCCACACCTAAACTAAGATATATAAGCCCTAATACATAAATGCTAGCCTTTTAGATATCCC
>SNQJ01S0080101.1:47168-61623 GCA_010110895.2 Picea sitchensis | reverse complement strand
GTGGAAGGCACCTGAAAAGGTGGCGTTAACTTCCACCGAGAATTAAATACCGTATTTGGACTCCACTGGCCCGGAGAACCAAAAGCGGCTCGCTGGCCCTGAAATTTAATGCCTTGCAAGCTGGTAGGTTGGCTTGATGAGGGATGGGGAGGTGAACTGCATGTCCGTAGAGCCATCATGACTGACCAACGCAAGGGTAAGTGTGCCACACGCAACCTCGTGAGAGGATAAGGCGTATGGCAGAAGCGATTGGGAGGGCAGACGTGAGGGGAACTCTGGCAATTTTTACGCAGAGTGAGTGATAGCAGAGAGGAAGGATTGCAACCTTCGCTCCTTGTCACTGGCAGACAGAGAGACACAGTCTCAGAGCATCGTGGTCTCAGCTCGGGGGTGGCTAGTGGTAAATCCACTGGGAGTCGCTACGCCTATAGTTGGGTGGAAACGAGCACCCCTCTCAGTAGTTGCACCCATTTCTGAAGTCACTTCTGATAAGTGTTTTTTTTTACATATTGCCTCTTGTAATTCATAGAATGATACATATATGTATATGCTCATAGACCTGTGAAATTATGAACGATTTCAGTGTAGGAATGTCGGTGCAGTGTTTGGATAAGAATTATAGACATATGCATATAACAGAGGAAGCCATGCATGATTTAAATTGATAAATGAATCTAATTATAGGTTGAATTAAGTTAGGCTTCCATCCCGTTCTCGGGAAGTTGTTTCCCTTCACCCATCTCCCGGAAGGCTCCGAAATAGATCTCTTGTAGAGATTTCCTCCTTGGAAATGTTTACCCAGAACCTGGAATATGAACTTGAAGGTGCAAGTCTTAATAACCCTGTACGAGGGGGAACGATCCTCTTAAAAACCCGAGATGGCATCTTAGGGAAGGAATATCGAATCTACGAATAAGAGTATGTCGAGGAATCCACAGTTTCCCCACGACTGTTAGAGTAGCAGGAGAAGGTAGGGTGTTAAAGGATTTACCACCTGATTTTCCTGTGTCTTCATGGGTAATGAAGAGTCTAAGGCCGTAGATCCTCATGTTCCATGAGAACATCCGGACCATTGATTTCCCCATCCACAAAGTTGTGGAAGAGTGCATAAAGTGGCATCAAAACCGTTGGATCTCACTGAGGTGTGAGGAGGTTACGGCCACCTCAGAGTCCAAGCTTGGAAGGTTGGTGAACCGTTGGATCAGCAGTCGAACTCTCGTTAACTGTTAGATCTGGCAAGAGTTACACCGGGGTTAAACCCTAGTGAACAGAGGAGAGTTTCTAGAAAGTCATCGAGATATTGAGGTCATCGAAAATTCCGAGAGTGCAGAAATCACGACATCAGGAATCGCGATCCGCGATATCCCGATAGGCGCGGGACCATCTATCGTGGAGGGTACGTGTCAGGAGATCCTGGAAGTCGGGGATCGGAGAATCAGAGTTTCCGAGCACAAAGAAATCTTGTCATACAAAATCGCGATCCGCGATTTACCGACAAGATCAGAACCGTCCATTGGGTGGAACACGTGTCAACAGATCCCGAAGAGTTGGAGTTCGAGGCATCGGAGTTTCCGGAGATAAGAAACTCCCACACATTGGAATCGCGATCCGCGATATCCCGAAGGGAGAGCCATGTGGGCCACAGCGGGAGATAGTGGAGGACAGGTGTCGTGCGCATTTCCGTATCGGCATATCGGGAGTCGGGAATCCACGAGGTAAGTTGAAATCGACAGTGAAAACCCCGAAATCCCGATGGGAAGTTATACGACTGCAGTCATATGGTAAGTGGTCACATGGACCATAGTATAGCCAAGAGGGCTAGCCAGTGTAAAGGAACGTCGGGAGTCAGAGGATCGAGAGTCCAGGGGACTTGCGCATCGTAACACTGAAAGGCGTGAAACCCCGACAGGATTGAAGGCTGTGGTCTTGTGAAGGTTGTGGTCACATTGACCAGGGCTTAGCCTGGAGAGCCAATATGCTATCGACATATCGGGGATCGAAGAATCGCGAGCTCTGAGGACTCGTGAATTACGACATTGGAAACCCCGAAACTCCGATAGGAGTAGCCTCGAAAGGAGGTAAGGCCACGGTCACAGAGGCAGTGGACCACAGGCTTGGCCTGGAGGGCCAATGCGTGAGGAGCGTGTCGGGAATTCGAAGGATCGCGAGTCTTGGGGGTGAATGAATTTTGACATTAGAGACCTCGTAGCCCCGATGGGAGTTATGACCGTGGTCATATAGAGGAGGCCATGCAATCAAGAGCTTAGCCTAGGAGGCTAACTGGCTTTTAAGCGAGTCGGGATGGTTGAAAACAGAAACCCCGACGAAAAGGGACATAAGACCACGGTTATGTACAGAGAGCCAGGTAGGTAAATAGAAGATCTGTGAATCGAGGATTCGCATTTTGCTGCTACAAGTTCCGGGGATTCTCATTGTTGAGAAAACAACGAAAAGTTCTTAAATAGGTAGTGGGTATGTTACACTATGAGTTGCATGGAGGAAGTTGCAGATGTTGGTTGTGGAGCCTGATTATCTTCTTGATTTAGAGGTCTTTGTTTTCAGCCGTGTTTGTACCCCATGAAGACTTTACACCCCAGAAGACTGTACACTCCTCCCCGAAGGAAAAAATGCCTTGTAAATGTCTATTGTAATTTCATAGTAAATCTTAACCGTTCATTATAAGGTCGCAGATCTGATGGTAGAAGTTATATTAGGGTTTTTTTCCCTAAAAGGAAACCCTCTTTTATGAGGGAAATGTATTGCGGCTATGCATCATTGTGAATATTTTATTCTGAGATAGGAGACTGTGAGAAAAAGAAGAGAAAGTTACAGCGAGTGTGTTGTAGGTTGTATCCCTTCATTTTGTTGGATAATAAAAAAGGAAGGACCTGGCAATTTATCTGATGGACGTAGCCCACACTAGGTGAACCACATATATCTGTGTCTCTATTGTATTGTGTATCTTTTGTGTTTTATTTCCGCATTTGTTTTATTTTATTGCTCCGCGATCCTGTTTTTCTAACAGCAGACTAGTCAAAGTTATGGGTCGGTTCATCGGGTTATGCCCTTTATCTTGGTGGCAAATTATTATGGCCAATGTCCAATTCCATTATAGCTGATCGGATCATCTTTAAAATTTGACGTGTGGGCATTGGGAACGGAAAAATAAATTTACTTCATGGAGGAGATTGTTACTTTCTTATTATTTTTGGAGATTGTACATAACTAATGCATTAGTTTATTGTTGTTGAAACATTTTCATAGAGTTAGTTAGGATGAGAACCTTATTATATTGTTTTCCTTGTGAAAGATGAGTATTTTATTATTTATTTCAAGAAAGAAAAGTGGATCTCAACAACTTACTTCTACATTTAGTAAGAAGTTTGTTGAGGAGGTTAGAAATGTGATATTTTATTTCTATTCCTTGGAGAAAATAATAGATCTAGAAAGACGGGTCATTTTTTATTGTAAGGAGATTGAGCTTAAACTTATATAAGTGTTTTCTCTCTCCATTTGTAATTGAGGATTAATGAATAGAAGAACTTGTGAGCAAGACAGCACCAAGCCTGTGGAGAATAAGGTACCTTTACTTTGTTTGAGTTGTGTTGTAGTATATGTACAATTTATCATGTGTGGCAGATGTTATTGACATCATTGGTAGGTGATTTCATTATAGATATAAATTGTAAAATCTAATTCATGAGTGACTTAGTTAATGCCCTAGACATCCATTGTGAGTGAATGCTTAACCACTTTTACGTTGATTTGGTTGTAGAGTTTCTTCTTAGAGAAATATTTTTCCTTCCATTTTCTATAGTACTTTGATTACCAAATTAGGGATGTTATAGAGCACATCATTATGGCTACATATAGCCCTTGATCTCTCTTAAAAAATAGCCCTCTTAAATTGCATCTATGACTCCATAGCCCAATGAAACAAAGGCACTCGGCTCCCTTTCATCCATCACCCCCAACCCCCAAAACCATAAACTTCATTTTGTTTTTCGTTGTTAATGTTGCTAAGCTTTTTTTTTGCTCACTCCATACTACACAAAGCAATCTTAGTAACTCATAGGGAAATCCACCTTGGCTGAAATTTCATTTTCCCTAGTCTAAAGTGCATAAGAGAGTTGGTGCATAAAAGAGTTGGTGAGGTCACAGTGGCCATCCTCTTAGTTCCCCATAGGTTAGTGCCTATCTCTGGACTTTAATCTAAAGGCACTAATTTGTGAGGTAACACGGCCAATCAAAAATAAACCAATAATGGTTAAGAAATAATAAATAATTAATAATGATGTTTAAGTTAATATTAAAAGTTAAACTAGCTATATTGGGATAAATTAATATAAAACAATGAGATAGACAAATGAAGAAAAAGATACTAGAAATTAGCCCTAATCAGGAAATAAATAAATAAAACATAATGAAAATGATGAAATAATGAAATAGAACTAAATTAGAACAATAAACAAGGTAACAAAAGAAAGCATATTATAATTTGGATGAAAATTTATAAAAAAAAATATAGATAGCATGCATTTTTCAATTAATTGGGTTTAATCTGAGTGGGCGTGGTATGGAGTTTTATCCTCCCTGCCTAGGTTCTATTCCCGGAAGTGACATGGTCAACTCATAATAAGAACATTTTGTAATTCTACGAAACAAATCACAATAAACAAACATGCATTAATCGAGAAGCTTACAAATTCAACCATTCTTTGCATCCCATCATCCATTGTCTTTGACATTAACCTCGAAGAGAATGAATTCTACAAAACAAATCACAATGAACAAACAAACATTAATCGAGAAGAAGCTTACAAATTCAACTACTCTTTGCATCCCATCATCCATTGTCTTCACCATTAACCTCACCACCGAAAATATGGTAATGAAAAGAGATGAATATAAACGAAAAAGAAATCATTTAAAAAACAGAATTTAAAAGAATAATTGAATTGGGTGAAGTCTTTGAACAAGCATGTCTTTGAACAAGCCTCCTATCTACTATGAAGCTTACCACAACCCAATAAATTTTCAACCCTACGATAGATCATTGTTTGGCTAGTTCCATGTAAACACTAATATATTCACTATTTCACCATGGTCCTTTTTAAACAAGTACAAAAAAAAAATGGGAGGGGAGGAGAGAAACATCAATGACGAAAACGATGGATGATATGGACTACCAAAAGTGGCTGAATTTATAATTGTTTTCTCAATTATTATATGTTTGTTCATTATATTGTATTTTGTAGTATTTGCTCTTTGTTAAAAAAATGTGACATGCTATTTGTATTGTTAATAATTTTTTATCTCAAATGTAACATGCTTTCTTTTTATTACATCATCTATCACATTAATTTAGTTCCATTAATTTAGTTCCATTTTATTGTTTCATCATTACCTCATCTATCACATTAATTTAGTTCCATTTTATTGTTTCATCATTTGCATTATCCATTGCTTTTAATTTTTATTTGATTTTTGTTAATGAAGCCTAATTTCTATTTATTTACCTTGTTTTATATTAATTTATTCCAATCTAACTAATTTAGTCTTTCATATTAACTTAACCATCATTATTATATATTTATTATTATTTAACACTTAACATGGTTGGATTTGAGATGTCCTCAGGGGTTTCGAACCAGTGACTTTCACTTATGTAGTGCCTTAACAGCGCACTCCCTCACCGACTGCTCTAGGCCTCGAAGACTCTTTAACCATTATTGATTTATGTTTAATTTGCCTATTATTTTTCACCCTTGTTAATATGATATATTAATTAACTCAATTCCCCTTTTATTAAATAAACTATTATTAAACTATTGTTATTTTCTAAGAGATTATTTCCTTCAAATCTATGTATACAAAAAGCTCACTCTCGTTTGTCTCACAAACACTTCATTTGGATCCCCCAAGGATGGGTGTTCACTCAAAACATACACTTCATTTGGATCCCCCAAGGATGGGTGTTCACTCAAAACATTGGAACATTTCTAAACTACAACACAATGTATTTCATAAGCCTTCCTACAATTATGACTAGCTATAGAAATCTTCACACTCAAGTGCTCCAATGTCATCATTACTAATCTTCAATCCAACCAAGTGCTCCAATGTCGTCATTACCAATCTTCAATCCAACCACAATAAGCCTTGATCATGGGTACCAATCTGAGATTTTGCCCTGTACATTTCACTACAAACCGTAATGTTATCTCAACCCATGGAAAGAGTGAAAATGTCTCCTCTCAATTAGGATACCAACATTGTGAGAAGTGGATGGTGAAGAATCTAGGGTTGGATGGTAAGTGCAAGATCTAGTCCCCACATATCAATAACAAAATAATCATCCAGTGACATATTCAAGTTTCCACACACGATAAGTGGACAACAAGAGATCTACTTCATAGAAAATTGTACTAAATGCAAAAAAATGATGCAAAATTTGTTCCTATGAAAAAAATAATAGAACAAGGATCGAAGCGACTTGCATCTTACAACGAACACTCAAAATATCCAAGGTTTGCTCCTATTGTCACTTTGCATCTTACGGCGAACACTCAAAATGTCCAAGGTTTGCTCCTATTGGTCTCATCTTAGGTTCAACAACGGCAACAAAATCTTATGCATGTTTACCAAGTCCACTGCCTAGGTAATTTGGAAACATCAACCCTTATAATCTACTTCTTATGAATAGATGCAAGAAAACATACTTCTTATTAGGTGGTCAACATAATCACCCAAATTCTCTAAATAATGTTACATTTTCCTTTGATTCATCTCAGAGTTTTTGGAAGTCACAAGCACTGGTTTCTTCAAACTCATACTGTATATCCATCTATCCATCTCTTTCTTCAAACTCATACTGTATATCCATCTATCCATCTCTCAAGAAGAGCATTATACTTTTCAAACACATAAATTTGCAATTTACTAATACAATCTTTTAACATACCTTTCATACTTTCAAAATCACTTGTAAAAAAATTGATTTGAGATGTCGACTAATGATGGATGGACTTGTCCTTTTTCATCTAATAAAAGAAAGAAGTCCTAATCATGCTACCATCTTGAAGTGGGATAGCCTCCTTACAAAACTAATATAGGAGATAGCCTCCTTAAAAAACTAATAGTCTTTCAATGAATTGACTTAATCATAAAGTTCAAAATCGATGTGAAAAGAGGTTCTGCTCACAAAAGACATGTAACTTCATAACGAACAATCATAACCTGTTGAATCGCATTAATAGCATTGAAACTAACAACTTCAGTATGTAGTTGGATATTGGAAACTTGCAAAAGAGTACGTTATTCATTAAGCTCGGCAATTGACTTATCATTAAGTTGAAAATCGATGTAAAAAAAGGTTCTGCTCACAAAAGACATGTACCTCCATAACGAACAAACATAACCTGTTGAATCACATTAATAGCATTGAAACAAGAAACTTCAGTATGAAGTTGGATATTCGAAACTTGCAAAAGAGTACGTTATTCATTAAGCTCGGCAATGTTATCATACATGGAAAAAGCTTCTTCATCCAGATCATCCATGACAAGATATAAAGATAACCCCCAATACTCAATATGGCCATCACAAGATATAAAGATACTTCCCGATAGTCAATATGGTGGATATCTGTTGCAAACTGTTTGGGTGAGGCCCACAAAGCTCAGGTCCTGAGAAAGGGGGTAGTTTAAACGTTCTACATTTTTACTCTTTTTCGGTCACTATTATCGGAATATAGCAACGCGATTGTTGGCAAAATCTCAATTTTGCAGTGCTCAAATCGTATTTCTGAATGGAAAATTGATTCAGCATCCTCAAAAACTCCAGGGTACCCAGAATATGTATGCTAAACCACTGAAATCTGCCATTCCAACTATTTTTCTAAATTTCTGGCCGGTGTTTGAACGAAACCCATTGAGAAAAATGCCTGGAAAAGGGAAAAAAAAAAGGGTAAAAATGTAGAACGTTTAGACTACATCCTACAAAAGTGCATAGAGAATAGTGAGGCCAACAAAGTATAAGGCCCCACAAAGGTGCAGGGGGAACTATGAGGGCCCGAGAAAAAAAAGTATCATTTCTCATTTAAAATTAAGACTAATGCATCAAAAAATAATGCACTGACGCAGTAACCCTTCAAAGAAATGAATATTCTCCCCCCGCAACAATAAATTGCATTTACCCTACTGCTTTAATTAAAATAACCAAAAAAATCTTCATTTTTTTAAAATGCTTCCCATCAAAGGCGGGAAAGGCACGAATTTCACTGGGGGAGACCTGTGGAAGAATAATAATTTGAGTCTCAACTTCATTCTAATTCAACTGCATGTCTGAAGTGGCATTGATAAACATAATTCAACTGCATGTCTGAAGTGGCATTGATAAACATAGGTTTGTGATTTGAAAGCAAAGTATAGATGTTTGTCATTGGCTCAACTGGCAGCTATATTTTAAAGGTCATCTAAATGTTTATATATCTAAATCCCCAATAAAATAGTAACTATTTTTTGGTGAATTCAGTAGTTATTCATCACCTACACAACGTACTATATAATGAGGAAGACTAATATACACAAGCATGCGTCTTTCAAGAGAGACAACGAATCCTACAGAACACAGTACAATGAACTATCATAATAAAATGTTACTCCTATGAAGACCCCCAAAGAGTTTTAAATAAGTAAACACATGATTGGCACAACTGCAATAACCTAAAACCAAAGTATTGATCCCCTAAAAAGTTTTATATCATGACATGAATAAAGGTAATGTATTCATATCAGTCAGAAACCTGTAAAAATTGCGGGATATTAACTTTTTAGTCTTCTCAGAATGAGCACTAGCCTTGCAGAGTTTCAGGCCTGCCCAGCATAACACTGATCAACTGAACAATAAATACAATAGCTGAATCCAGAATAGCAGTGTTCCACGTAATAACCTTAAAATATAATCCAATCCCATCAACTGTGTAGATACCAAAAGCAATACAGATGAACAGGAAAAGATAATATATATCAAATGTTTTTGATACTTACACAGTATTATCAAATAGTGGAATAAATAACACTTGGTAGAATATACATGCGACTGTCCCACTAGCTGGAATGTAGGAGACATTCACTAACCCGAGCCTCCTGAAATAGTTATGACCAAGAACAGATGAAATCCTTATAAATTCTAAACAATAGATGAACCACGCAAGAACATAGGCCAACTGTCAGAATTCAAGCTTGAATTTTGCTGCCTTGTTTCCCAAATTGAAACCTGCCTATGGAAGAATTCAGTATAACATGCAAATGGCCGGTGGACACTACACAGGTACACCAACTTCACTGGGGAAAAGATAATCAGAAATTAAACACCATTGACCTATCCAAGCTTCCTTCGAATACCGTCAAGGAGAAGTCTGGGTATGAACTTGCCTTGTTCACACCAACAGTCCATCTGAACTGCTGTCCACTGTCTCAAAAAGGCAAAGATGCATTTTTCTATTTGGTGAATACAAATGTTCTTTGATCTGAATGAACTATCATCCTCGTTAGCCAGATCCTTGAAATGCTAGTTCATTAGCATTGATAAATACGTGGGCTGATAAAATTATCCACTCTTCTGCATCTGAAACGTCTGTATAATTCCCTCAGCAAGAGCTAGGCAAGCATTATCCCAATGTAACTGCAATCAAACCAACAAGGTAATGTATCCACCATATGTGTATCTCCATATGCTGTAAGGTTCTGTTAGTAAGAGCTATGCTAACATTATCCCAACGAGACTGTCAAAATGATGATTATGGCCTGATGGTTCCAACCACTACATATGATTAGTGGGACTCCACTACAACCAAAGCACCATCATGCTAAACAAGTGACATACATAGAGTCAACAATCTTCACCATAACAACAAAAATAGTTTCTATCCCATACCTCCATCAAAGCTCCCACCTTGTTGATTCGCTCTTCTTTTCTCTCTCCAGTTTTCACCCCATACCTTGGCCTCAGCAACAGCACGCTCCCGTTCACGCTCACGGTTTGATGCAAAGTTCTTTTGGCGGTCTCTAGCCCTTCCAGTATAGCTAGGACTCTCCCTTGACCCTTCTTGTTTCTCCAACCCATCCAAATCCCTTTGCCCAGATCCTCCTTCCTGACCCCTGGAAATTTCAGTAACACTGGCTGAATGCTGTTTACCAATATCTTTCTGGTTGAAATCAGAGGAATTATGAGATGGTGACCGGACAGGACCTTGGCTGGGGCTCCGTTCCTTCTGCACCAATTCATCTTGGCAATCTGTCACACAACTCAACCTCTTATCCTTATCTTTCTTCTCTCTAGGTGTACCTGGAGCAAATCTATTGCTAAGACTGGACTGCAGTCCAGGTTCATATGTTTGAGAAGCCAAGTAAGTGAGAGCAGTCACAACATCACCAATAAGAGGGCGAGTAGCAGCTTGTTCCTGGAGACACATTGCAGCAACAGCAAGAGCTTGATACAAACCACGCATCGGATATCGACCTTGTAACAAAGGATCAGCCATTTGAGGAAATTTTCTGCGATCCCTAAACAAAGGACGTGCCTGCACTTGGTCACAAATTAAAGGCAGACACAATAAAACATCAGAAGAAGCTATCAGTATGACTATTTTTATCTTCTCGGATTTTGCAAATATATATTTGAAATTTTGAACCAGGTTGTTACTCTGAATTTCAAATTATAGTATCAGACTGATAAAACATAAAGAATTTACCCAAGCAACAAGATTGTGCTCTCCAGCAGCCCTGAAATTGTCGATGGCCTTTCTCCCTGTAATTAACTCTAACAAAACCACACCAAAACTGTAGACATCAGATTTCAAAGTCAGCTGGCCTGTCATAGCATACTCTGGAGCACAATATCCATATGTCCCCATCACTCTTGTAGAGACATGTGTCTTATCACCAACTGGACCAAGTTTGGCCAGGCCAAAATCAGATAACTTTGGATTAAAATTCTCATCCAGCAAAATATTAGAAGATTTAAAATCACGGTAAATAACAGGTGGGTTTGCTTTGTCATGTAGATGCTCCAGTCCTCGAGCTGCACCAGCTGCAATCTTCATTCTTGTGTTCCAGTCCAATGATTCCTTGTCAGGTGGAGGATCTGAAAAAGGAAAGAAGTTATTACAAAGAAAACAACACTATAGAAACAATTTACTTCTTGAAGCAGCTGTTTGACATGCAGAAAATGCAAAAGCTTAATCTTTCTTTATATTCTCTTTGCAAAATCAACAAGCAGCCCTTCAAGCATAGATTAAACAAATGGAATGAACATGTACCTTGTGAAATCCAACATTCAAATTTGAACTGAGGTCAAGTAGAAGAAACATGTGCAAGGAATGCCTCTTAAATAAACAAACAAAAAAGATCAAAATTATTGAACTTCCTTTTTACACCAAGGGTGCCTTTTAACAGGGCAAACTCTCAGGTTTTTGTTGTTGAAACCGCTCATCCTCTACTGCTAGTGTTTGGAAAACCTGCCCGCCAACTGTCCTCCTCCATGTGTCCTTTGAGCCATCTTGAGGATGAGATCCAGATACTGTGCACCATCTTATCCACGGACCTCTGCAGCCTGTCTTCAAAAACTTCCCTGTATTTCACTCTTTTGAGAAACACGGCCATATAAGCAGAGAACCAGAGAGGCCACAGTACCATTGGCAGAGCCAAGCGAGAAGCAGACAGGAAGTGCTATTAGACTATTAGTATACTTTTCTTCCAGAAGGTCTGGATTTAATTTCGTTAACTGAGTAATGTGGCTAAAACCGGAGACATCGTGATCATTCTTATCACATTCATAATGCTACCCTTCATCTTTCGAAAATTTCATCAATTTTGTGCTCGTTGCATCGGATCCTGATTTTAGCTTGGAACTTTGTGTGATTCATATTCTGTGCAATAAATCATTGATAGATCCAAGAATTCAGGAAACAAACAAATTAAATTAAAAAAAGCAGTCGGGAGAACTCAAGCAACTCTGCAAGCACAAACAGGTAAACTGCTTAATATAAATGTATCCTATTAAGATCCATTTAAACTAATTTGGCTTGTCGAACATCTGTTAAGCAGCAAGCCACTTTGTTGACAGAGGAAAACCAACTCCAGGAGGTCAACCACCTTCCCCCCCCCTGACACACACACAAGGACTCTACACCCGCCGGTGTGGTTGTCTGCTTTTAGTTTGATTTTCAAGGAAACAATACTTTGATAGATGGAAGTTTTTCCCTTACGATCAACTTAAGGCTTAGTGATGCTAGGTACCTCTACATAATTTTTACCATTATCACATAGTTTAATAATATCTAATTATCATTTATTATTCACTTATATGAACGTGGCTTTTACATTGGATTATATATACTATTGGAGAATTATACTCTAACATCCCCTCAATGCTGCAATATCAAAAATTACAAAAACAAACATAAAATGAGAATTCCTCTCAAGTAACTTCACTTGTTCACAAAGCTGGAATCGTGCAGGTACTTCATCAAGCTGTCTCATCACCCATTCCCAAGTTCCCAGACTCCTCAAATTCCTGAACTCCCAAATTCTTTGAATTCCCAAGTTCCCAGACTCCTCAAATTCCTGAACTCCCTTTGAATTCCCAAGTTCCCAAACTCCTCAAACAGTTCAATTCCCGAATTCCCAAATTACTTGGACAATGATCCATGTTGAGTTAAACTTTTTCTGATATTATTCTGTTTTAGAGATTCAACCACTCCAAAATAACAAAAGGTCTTTTTGCAGACTCTAAGATTGTTCAACCAATCAAACATAAGCTCCAAGCATAGACTATGGTTCTGATTGTTGAAATATTGTAACCTCAAAGAATATTCTACCTGAGAGAGAGTTGAATAATATTATTATATTATATCTAATTAGGCCCTCTTGTGCCTTAGTAAAAGTCGACCCTATTGTGCCTTGACAGTTAATGGTAAATTAAGAGGGTAAAGTGACAGGTGGCCTAGACCTAATTATAGGCTGGCCAGACCACTATTTATAAGAGAGGCCAGTGCCTCATTTGGTGACACACAACATCCAGCTCTGCAATGCACAAGTCTTGGAGGAGAACCTACTGCAAATGGGGTTGACGTCAAGGAGGGTTTTGGTCTATCTCTTGGTATCTCTTGGTTAAGTGGTGTGCTACTCCTCCTAGTGAAGGAGTAGAGGAGAATCTTCTATTCAGTCTTTGGTCTATCTATATTGAGGAAGTTTTTGCTGGGTTTTCTCCCCGATGAGGGTTTCCCAAGATAATCTGTGTGTCTCTATTGTTTCTATGATTGCCTCTCTTTCAGTGATCTTATTTATGTAGCTAATGTTCTAAATGATTATAATAATAAAGAAGAACCATAACTACCAGTTGTATAAGTAAAACTTCAACATGGTATCAGAGCGGGCCTGAAAGAGACCAACTCACAGTTTATAAGAAGTGACTAGCCTCAGTGCACCCTCTCCAAAATCCAGTTTTCAATATTGTAGTTGTTGCAGAATTAGGGTTTCTGCATAAACCCTAAGTGTGATGTTTTCCCTGTTTAAGGAGGACGTTGGGGGAAGTAACCACATCTAGGAGCTCGCCCTAGGAGAGCACATATTGTCCCTAGATCAGAATTCCGAAATTTGAAGTTTGAAAATTAGGGTTTCCTCATAAAACCCTAAGTTGTAGTTGCAGTTGCAGTTGAAGTACCAGTTGCAATTGCAGTATCAATTGCAACTGCAGTATCAAGTTGCAGTTGCAGTGCCAGTTCCTTCGTGCCAGTTGCAGTACCAATTGCAGTGAAAGTTTTTTGTGAAGTGTTGGGACTGATTTTTATTGTCCTAGTGCACCTTACCCTAGCAAATCTCCAACTAACTTTAAGTTACAAGTTGACGCACCTTTGAAGTTTTAAAGGTTTGTTATTGCTTGCCGCTACTACTGGATGGTGCCACTACCTGTCGATACTATCAGAGGTATGTACTTAAATATGTTTAAACTGTATCATTATTTTTAAAGGGTATTTGTAGGAGAAAGGATCTTTTGTCTAAACAACAATCGTAGATCTAGAGGGATCTCAAATCCAACACATTCAAAGAGAGTAGTCCCTTGTATTTAAGATTGAGTGGCCTCCATGAAAGAAGAAAAGCTACCTTCAATATCAGCCACTCTCAGTTTCAGATGAAGTTGTTGCCATGATAGAATAGAGGAGCCACTCTCAGAGTTCAGTAGCTACAGTGAGAATAGAGCAATCATCCTCAGCTTCAAAAATAACAGCTGCAGGTGCAGAGCCTGGTTCCAGAAGGAACAATTGTAGAAAAAGTAGAGGACATATTCTCAGGTAGTGAAACAAATAGTGCTTTGCAGAAAGCACATAGAACCAACACATGATTATGCAGATTGAGTTGCAGCTAAGCAAATGTACCAGGTTGGTACAATG
>SNQJ01S0080101.1:21687-35755 GCA_010110895.2 Picea sitchensis | reverse complement strand
ATTTCTGGCCGAGTTGTTCTCTTAGAGGCTAATAACCTAATATAAATTATCTTCTTGAGCCGACAAGTCTTCTAGGGTTATTAGCCAACTCATTAGGGTTTCTTCTTGCTTCCCGGAGTATTCTATCCTTGTCAGGTTTACACCTGGAGGTAAATACCTCCCACAGCTACCATAATATCAACAGGGTGTAACTCTCATTCATCTTGGGTTATATTGCATTTTGGCTATTGGTCTCTTGAGCACACAATTTTGAGGGTTTTGAGAATACAAACCCTAGAGAACAACTCAGTGGTGAAATATTCCACTCAACTTGTTCCAAGATTGGTCTCGGGGATGAAATACTCCACCCACACCATTTTACAGTATTCACAGGTACCATCATCTATTCAGGAGAACAACAGGTCGTACCCTTGAGGGTTTTGCATCAAGGGGCACATCATTCCTTGGAGAGGAGTTCGATCCAGGTTATTGGCAGGGTTTATTGACATTCTAGCACCTGGGTATTTCTTGCAGGGCCTTGTCCATCAGATCTGGAGTGTTTTGAGAGGGTTACTCTTGCTATGTTATTATCTGAATCTTTGGTACATTTTTTAGAGGAGGGCGCAACTGGGATTCAGATCTGTGCAGTTTGGAGGGGTCACACCTCAGATCTGACCCTGAGACTTCTCCTAGTAGCTTGTGGTGGCTCGATCTATCTTTCTAGAGAATTTCAGGGCATTTGGAGGCCTCCTTCATCAGGGCCAAAATATTGAGCTTGACAGTCTTTAGGAGGGTGCAGTCTTACTAGAGGATTCATCAGTTTGGTGGAGCAGATCTTGGCATCCGGGCTTGAGACTTCAGAGAGGGCTTCTCCTTGCCCCGATATATCTTTTTGTGGAGTTTGGTATCATTTGGAGATCTCCTTCAGCTGGGCCGAAATATTGGTCTTCTTAGTTTTGCAGCAGGATGTGCCATCAGCCAGGGGGGTTGGACATCGACCCTGGTTCTTCTTGTATTGACCTTCTTTGTATATCCAGCCGTTGGGGACTTGCATCTTCTATTCAACAACATTTTGTAGCAACACATCTATTATCTATTTGAGCCATATGATGTTATTCCAGATTTGCATCCTCTTTGTATCAAGTTCTTTCTTTTCATAATAATAAAGGTCAGATCTATGATAATTGGTTCCATATCTTGTGTACTGGTTAGATCTTGTATTTCCATTAAGTATATCTTCAGATATGTGCTTAATAACTGAATATAAACCCTAAGGCCGAAAATTAAGAGGCCAACCTGCAAACACACACATACAAACAAGTAAATCAGTGGTCAGTTAGTGTTCCAAGCAAAAAAATTGGCTTCAGAACATTACAGTGGTATCAAAGCTCTGATCCTCCCATCCTGTGAGGATTAGTGCCTGCAAAATTTTAGTGGAATTTATATGGGCAGAAGGAGGAAACAAACAGGTGAAGCTGAGGTCGAAATGGAAGGATCAGGTGAGGACAGTGAGCCACAAATACTAGCAGGGATTGCTAAGGACTTGCAACATTCCATACAGGTATCACAGAGCAACCTTGTAAATCACCTGCAGGAAAACCAGGAGGCAACCCGTAGGGGACAGGACGAAATGTCAGAGACCTTGAGGAAGGTAAGTGAAAACCAAATGAGGATATGACAACTCTTAATGGAGATGACTCATAAGGGGAAAGACCCAGAATCTTATGCCAACAAGGAAACTAGTGGATCTCATGGAGGTAACATATATCAGCAGGAACATGTTCTCTATCATCATTCGGAGGGAAGTCGTGGAGGGGGAGCACCACAGGGACAAACAGGTAGCAGGACTACTCCTAGACCGTACTTTCCTCATTTACAGATGAACAAACACAGTCCAACCACCCAGATGAGTTTGAGGATCAGTTTGAGCAGTGTGTCAAAGAGTACAACTCACTAAGCCTACCAATTCAGAGCCAGATCACCTTAGATCACTTTTGTGGATTGAAATTCAGAAGCAAACCTAGGTCGTACCACAGGAACAACTATGAGCTAGAGCACAGGTCATGGAATATGGAGATCCCCTACTTTGATGGTTCGACCAAGATGACTGCAAAGGCGTGGGTACAAAAACTAGACACTTACCTGCAACTTAACCCTATGAGGGAAATTGATGCCATCAAGTTTGCCACCATTTACTTGGATGGAAAATCCCATGACTGGTGGTACCATGGGTTGACCACACTTGGCCACAATCAGATAGTGGCATACACAGAGTTTACTCAGAGACTCATTGACAAGTTTGACCAGGGGGATCCATAGCTACATTTCAGGGAACTCACACAACTCAGACAGACAGGAGAACCAAAGGTGTATATTGAGGAGTTCTAGAGGCTAGCAGTCATGTTACAGGATGTGTCACAGTCTAGAATCATGATGCTCTTCACAGAGGGTTTGATAGAACCCTTGAAGGGTTAGGTTAAGGCTTTTAAGCCTACCAACTTGCAGGATGCTATATGGAGGGCGAGAGATCTAGGCCCAGTTGCAAAACCGAAATTTGTGCCAAGACCACCTCTAAACACTGGAGGGAGAGACCAAAGACCTCCAATGAATCCAGGAGGAAGATACCTAAGGGGGTTTGACAGGGGAAGAGGAAGGATGAATGAGAACACTAGAAGAGAACTAAGAAGAAAACATCTATGCTACACATGCAAAGAGTCATGGGACCCATCCCACAAGTGTATGGATCGTGGCCAGGTTCATTACATTGAGGTGACATCTGATAATGAAGAGGATGAGGATTTCAGCCACATCTAGAATATAGAAGAAAACACCACCGAAACTGCAGAAGAGGAGCCTACAGTTCACGATAGTGCAACGGAGGAGAGGGCTACATTGGCATCCATCAGTGGGGTACCCAAGTACAACACCTTCAGGATGAGAGGAGTATTGCAAGGGAAAAAGGTATCAATGCTCATTGATGGGGGTGATTCTCACAACTTCATTGACTCAACATTGCTACAGAGGAGGCATATACCCATAGTTGAGTTTGAAGGGTTCAAGGTGGAGGTAGTAGGAGGAAGCACCATGCCTTGTAACAAGTACATTCCAAGGATGAAGCTTACACTAGGTAGGAATGATTTAGCACATGAATTTTATGTGATGGACCTCCCTGATACAAATATAATCCTTGGAGTACAATGGATCAGTACGTTGGGGCCTACCACCACCAACTACAAGACTATGGAGATGTCTTTCACAGAGGAGAGTGGGATAAAGGTAGTACTCAGAGGCATGTCAGGAAACACAACTAGGGTAGTCACAACAAAGCGTATGGAGGCCATTTTTCAGAAGAGAGGAGATTGTATATGTTGTTGAGTGCAAGATTTCGGCATGTGTGGAAAAAAGGGGAAGGTTCACTATGCACCAGAGATCTAGAGGATCATTGAAAAACACAGTAAGGTGTTTGGACCCATTCTACTAGGAGTGCCACCAGATAGGGGATTTTAGCATATCATAGAACTAGAAGAGGGGGCAAAACCAGTCATCACTACCCCCTACCGGCATCCAAAGAAGTACGAGGACGAGATAGAAAAGGCCATCAAGGAACTATTAGACATGGGTCACATTAGACCAAGTTCCAATCCTTTTGCCTCTTCAGTGGTATTGGTCAAGAAGAAGGATGGAACCATGCGCATGTGCATTGAATTTAGGGCACTAAACAAGAAGACTATCAAAAACATGTATCCCATTATGAGGATTGATGAGCTATTGGACGAGCTCCATGGGGTTGTTTACTTCACAAAGATTGAATTGCTCTATGGTTATCATCAGATCAAAATGAGGGAGGAGGACATCCCCAAGATTGCCTTCAGGTGTCACTACGACCACTATGAATTCCTAGTGAAGCCATTTGGATTGACCAATGCACCCGCCACCTTTCAGTCATGTATGAACCACTTCTTCAACAAGCAGTTGAGGAAGCATCTTCTTGTGTTTTTTGATGAATTGCTAATCTATAGCAAGACGTGGGACGAACACCTTCAACATGTGGAACAGATCTTAACTATCATGGAGGGCCAGTCCTTGTATGCCAAGGAGTCCAAATGTGAATTTGGGATGACAGAGGTCCTCTACTTGGGGCACATCATTGGAGTTAAAGGGGTATAGGTACATCAAGAAAATATCCAAGCGATAGTTGACTGGCCCACACCTAAAACTCTTACAGAGTTGAGGGGATTTCTCGGTATTTGCAGTTATTATAGGAGATTCGTCAAAGGGTTCTCCCAACTTTGTGCACCTTTGACCGATTTGACTAAGAAAGGAGCCTTCAAATGGAGTGAAGAAGCACAATCTACATTTGACAGGATGAAAAAGGTAATGAGCACATGCCCAATGTTAGCCTTTCCAGATTTCAGCCAACCCTTCACATTAGAGTGTGATGCCTCCGGAGAAGGCATTGGGGCCGTACTGATGCAGAATAGGCACCCCCTTGCCTATGAGAGCCGAAAATTGAGGGGCCCTGAGATTCTTTACACCATCTATGACAAAGAGATGTTGGTTATCATGCACACCTTGGCCAAATTCAAACAATACTTGGTAGGTGCAAGATTTGTGGTGAAATCAGATCACAACAACCTTAAGTACTTCTTGGAACATAAGGACTTAAATGAGAGGCAACATAAGTGGGTCAGCAAGATACAAGCCTATGATTTTGACATCGAATTTGTCAAAGGGAAGAACAACATAGTTGTCGATGCATTATCCAAGAGGCCATCATTTTATGCCATGACAGATATATCAGTTGACTGGAAGGCCCACATCTTGGTGGAATACTCCAAGAACCAATTCGCTTGTCAGTTGATGGATGGGCAAATACATGATGACAACTTCAGAGTCATAGATGACATCATCTACTACAAGGGCCGAATTTTCTTGGTTCCTGAGTCGACTTTCAAGGCCAAGATACTACAAGTATGTCATGACTCACCGGTGGCAAGGCACCAAGGAATTGTCAAAACATACAGACAGGTGAGAGAACGGTTTTCATGGAGGGGGCTCAAAGAAGATGTAGTGATACATATCAAAGAATGCACTACTTTCCAGGAGAACAAGGATGAGCATATCCATCCTACAGAACTATTACAACCTTTACCCATTCCAGAGCACAAATGGGAAAGTATCTCCATGGACTTCATCACAGGGTTGCCAAGGGCACAGGGGAAAGACTGCATTCTTGTGGTGGTAGACATGTTAACTAAATTTGCACATTTCTTCTCCATTTCCATAGACTTCAGCGCAACACAGGTTGCAGACGTGTTCTTCAGGGAGGTCTTTAGGTTGCACAGATTTCCCAATACCATTGTTAGTGACAGGGACATCAGATTTATGAGCACTTTTTGGCAGGAGCTATTCAGGTTGGTTGGTACGGCCTTGACCCTTAACACCAGCTACCACCCTCAGACTGATGGGCAGACCGAAATAGTTAACAAGTGGGTGGAAGGCTACCTCAGGAATTACGTAGAGGGGCAGCAGAAAGCATGGGTTAAGTGGCTACACCTGGGGGAATACTGTTACAACAACACTTATCATATTTCCATTGGTATGACTCCATTAAGGGTTGTGTACAGTTATGACCCTCTCTCCTTTGTAGAGATTCCCTTTGGTGATAGCAGAGCTTCGATGGTACAAGATTGGGTACAACAGAGCCAAGACATACTCAGGGAATTGAAGGATCATCTTCAGCGGGCACAGAATTAGCAGAAGGTCCAGGTGGAAAAGCACAGGGTAGAGCGCACATTTGAGGTTGGTGACTTGGTCTACTTAAGGCTCCAACCGTACAGGAAATCTTCTATCAAAAGAATTAGGGAAGAAAATCTCCAATCCCATTTTTTTGGACCCTACAGGATCAACAGGAAGATAGGGGTCGTGGATTATGAGCTTGAGCTTCCACAGGGCAGAAAAATTCACAATGTCTTCCATGTGTCATGCTTGAAGAATGGCCAACACATAATGCCACTTGAGGTACTTCCACCCTTAGATGAAGAGGGACAGTTGGTACTAATACCGGAGGAAATACTGGAGGTTCAGGAGAAGAAACTTCAGAGGAGATGTATTAGGGAATACTTAGTCAAGTGGAAGGATCTACTTATTGAGGATTCCATATGGGAGAATGAACAAGTGTTACAGGAGACGGGCTCAGAATTGCTTGTGGGCAAGCAATTTCTAGCATGGGAGACTGTAATGTCCCCCACCTCTTAATGAAGAGGTTTGGAGAGAACAAGTAGTCTAGTCATCCCCACTAGACTATAGTCTTATGTAGCATGGGGAAAAGTCAGCTAAAATCAAAGTTATAATTTAAAGTTGACTTAAAAAGGTAAAAGTAACTCACTAAAGGACTTGAGTGCCCGAGGTTGAGTTAGGAGTTGAACCTAAGGGTTAACTTAACTCAACAGAGGAATAGAAAGAGGTATAAAGGTAAGCCTAGGGTGCACCTCTCATTCATCTTGGATTATATTGCATTTTGGCTATTGGGCTCTTGAGCACATAGTTTTGAGGGTTTTGGGAATACAAACCCTAGAGAACAACTCAGTGGTGAAAGATTCCACTCACCTTGTTCTAATCTTGGTCTCGGGGATGAAATACTCCACCCACACCATTCTATAGTATTCACAGGTACCATCATCTATTCAGGAGAGCAACAAGTTGTACCCTTGAGGGTTTTCCAACAAGGGGCACATCATTCCTTGGAGAGGAGTTCGGTCCAGGTTATTGGCAAGGTTTATTGACATTCTAGCATCTGGGTATTTCTTGTAGGGCCTTGTCCATCAGACCTGGAGTGTTTTGAGAGGGTTACTCTTACTATATTATTATCTGGTGCTTTGGTACGTTTTTGAGAGAAGGAGGGCGTAATTGTGATTCAGATCTGTGCAGTTTGGAGGGGTCACACCTCAGATATGACCCTAAGACTTCTCCTAATAGCTTGTGGTGGCCCGATCTATCTTTCTAGAGAATTTGTGGTGGCCCTGAGATATCCGAGCTTGAGACTTCAGCGAGGGTTTCTCCTTGCCTCAGTCTATCTTTCTATGGAGTTTGGTGTCATTTGGAGATCTCCTTCAGTTGGGCCTAAATATTGGTCTTCTTAGTTCTGTAGCAGGACATGCCATCAACTAGGGGGGTTGGACATCGACCATGGTTCTTCTTGTATTGACCTTCTTTGTATATCCAGCCGTTGGGGGCTTGCATCTTCTATTCACGAGAATTTTGTAGCAGCTCATATATTATCTATTGGAGCCATCTAATGTTATTCCAGATCTGCATCCTCTTTGTATCAGGTTCTTTCTTTTCATAATAATAAAGGTCAGATCTATGCTAATTGGTTCCATATCTTGTGTACTGGTTAGATCTTGTATTTCCATTGAGTATATCTTTAGATCTGTGCTTAATAACTGAATATAAACCCTAAGTCCGAAACTTAAAAGGCCAACCTGCAAACACACACTTACAAACAAGTATATCAGTGGTCAGTTAGTGTTCCAAGCAAAAAAATTGGCTTGGGAACATTACATCTGCACTCCTTTTAATATAGATGATTTTCTTCTAGTAGAAATTCCAAGAGTGAGTCGGAGAGGAGGACATTTGTTATTGGCAAGTTGAAACTTGTTAACGTGAATCTATACCTGGCTTTGTCTAGGGGTACATGTGATTCTTTCCAACTATCCATCTTTTCCTTTTATCTTTACTAGACCACCAGGCAGATGGTTCATCCCTTACCGAGGTAGTATGCTTGCAAAGACAAGATGTGGATCTTTTGAAAATTTGTGTCTGTTGAGTATCTCTTATTTTGCATTAAAGTGCAGGTCAAGAGTAGAGCCTGCTTCATCATATCCCCTCAAGAAATCCTTGATGTCAGCGATTCCTTTATGAAACACAATTTATTCAAAGAGAGTAACAAACAAAGAACAAAAAATAAAAATGCAATCAGAAAACAATCCAAACAAAGTATCAAAAGGATATATATATATATATATTTAAGGAGAAATATTGTTTTAAGTCCTGACCATTTCCCGGGAGGGTGTCGGATTCGCCCCTTAAATTTTGCAACTAGTATGTGCCTGTCTCGATTTTCTCGGATACCTGGAAAGGCTCAAGCCAAAGATTTTGGAATTTCGAGTGTTTTCCTTTAGGTTCGCTTGCTTTATCGCATTTCAAGACTAGGTCCCCTACTTCAAAACTTTTTTCTTTGGCCTTATGTTTGTTAAACCATCTTTTAATTGTCTGTTGATAAGCAGTGAACTTAGCTTTAGATCTTTACCTTTCTTCGTCAAGCATGAGAAGGGTATCAATCCTTTGTTGTATAGCGGATGAGGGATGGCCTCTTGATGCCTGAGCAAGCTGTAAAGATGGAAGATACAATCCTTTTGGAAGAATGGCTTCTTGTCTGTATACCAGAAAGTATGGAGAGTTTCCTATGGATTCCTTGGGTGTTACTCTGTCGACCCATAAGGCATAATGAAGCAAGTTATGTTAGTTTCTCTGATTGTCTACGACTATTTTCTTTAAAATTATCACCAAGTTTTTATTAGTTGATTCTGCTACCCAATTCCCTTGTGGGTAGTAGTTTGCAGAGTATCTTATTATGATCCCATTATCAAGGGAGAACTATGTCAATAATGTAGAAGAAAAGTAGGCAACATTGTAAAAAACGAGAATAGAAGGTATCCCAAACCTTGTGATCAGTTGTTGTTATATAAATTGGATTACAACCTTCTCATTAACATGTGTGAGAGGGATAACCTCTGTCCATCTCATGAAATAATCTGTAGCCGTCAAAATATATTTATGTTGTTTCAAAGAATTGGGATTAGTTTCCCCTATGACATCTATTCCCCATTGTTAAAAAGGTCTGGATATGGTCACTAGTTGGAGCGGGATGTCTGCCCTCTTTTCTCTACCAACACTTATTTGGCAAGATTTACATTTTCTTACATATGCATGAGCGTCCCTAAACAGAGTAGGTCAGTAATAACCAACCCTTAATATTTTGTGAGAAATGGTCTCTCCCGCAAAATGTCCACTCGCGGGACCATCATGGAGTTCCCTTAGAACCTTCTTTACATCATCATGTTCAAGACATTTAAGGAGTACTCCATCATAATTTACGCGGAAAAGCAGTGAATTTATGAGGTGATATTGAGCAGATTTTAGCCTGAGAGCTTTCCTTTCCTTAGGGTTTAGGTTTTCTGGACAAGTTCCATGATGCAAGAGGTAAGTCAAGTTTCCATACTAGGACTCTTGCCCTGGGGGAACGTATAAGGATTCATTGTACCATAGTGACAATTCATTTTCCCACTTGGAGTCTTCGACGTTAATCAGTTCGTGGGCCTCAACAATCAATTTACACAATCCTTGACCCTTGACTATTTTGGCAGGTTTTATATCTAGATCAAATTCTTGGACGATTTCCATCCAATTTCCCTTTCTTTCTCCCATATCCTGTTGAGTGAATAGAGATCGGACTGCGGTATGAGGCACTATGAATTTAGTGTGATTCTTCAGGATATAGGATCTGAAGTGTTTGACTGCTTTATATACAGCGTAAGCCTATTTGTCTATAGCAGGGTAGTTCAGTTCGGCTCCTTGGAGGTTAGTGCTCATAAATGATATTGGTGCCTCATGGTTCTCATCATCCTTCTGGGTAAGTACCGCAACCATGGACTGGTCGGAAGCAAAGGTATAAAGGAAAAAATCCTTACTGAAATCGGGACTTCGTAGCACTGGTGCTTGAGAGATGGCAATTTTGATATTGTTGAAAGCATATTTCCGTTTGTCATCCCATTTAAACTCTACATCTTTGTGAATCATTTTTTGTAAAGGTTTGACAATTTCGGTGAAGTCGGGCATGGATTTTCTCACAAAGTTGACTTTCCCAAAGAAGGATTGCATGGCCTTTTTATTGTGAGGAAAGGGGAGTTGAGCTATCGCTTTTATTTGCTCAGGGTCTATATGAATTCCTCCTTGAGATATAATATGACCTAATAATTTCCCTTCTTCTACACCAAAGATGGTTTTCTTAGGGTTCAAGGATATTCTATATTTCCTACATCTTTGAAAAATCTAAGATAATGTTGAATGTGGTCTTCCTTATTCTTTGAATATACCTTTACATCGTCTAAATAGACTACCACACATTTGTTAATTAATCCCCGAAAATCTACGTCCATAGCCCTCTTGAAGGTTTCCCTTGCATTAATCAACCCAAAGGGCATGCATTTGTAAGCGAATGTTCCCCACTTGGTTCGAAAGGTAGTCTTCAATCGATCTTCTTCTGAAACTAGAACCTGGTTATAACCCGAGAAACTATCTAGAAGGGAAAAAATTTCAGAGCCGGATACGATCTATAAGAGTTGTTCCATGGATGGGACTGGGAAGTTATCTTTTTCTGATGCTCTATTAAGGTTTATGAAATCCACACACAGACGGATATCTCTGGACTTTTTCCTGACAGGCACCAAATTGGCTACCCAGGTAGAGTGTCTAACCTGAAAGATAATCTTGACATCTAACAATTTCTTAAGCTCTTGATACATCAGAGGTTCTAGAGACGGGTGATACTTACCGAGTTTCTGTTGGAAAGGTTTTATTCCAGATTTTAACGGGATCGTGTGTTGGATAATGCGAGTATCGCATGTTTTCAGTTCTCGGTAAGTCCAAGCAAAGACATCTTGATATTCTTTAAATAGTTTGAGATAAGATTTCTTGTCTTCTTTGGACACTGTTTTACCTAGATTTACATTCTTGGGATTCTCGGAGGTGCCTAAGTTTATAGTTTCATATAAAGGGCATGAGCTCCATGTTTTTTCGTTCTTTGGCCCTCTGAATCTTTCTCTTAAGTCAAAAAGGTTCTCCAAATTGGCCAGTCCTTTAGGTATCGTGTGAAACTTGGGTTTGTCCTCAGCATGGTATTTTTCCTTGCTAGGTCGGTGGAGATCTATTTCTGTGAGTAGCTCTTGGAATACCTCATCATCAATGGCCAAATCATTAAAATTCTCCTGATTAGTCAGGAAGTCTACAATCTGTTCATCTCCTTCAAAAAATTTCCAATTAGAAATATTGTTAGGTACCAACGATTTGTAGAGCAGGTCCACTGCAAACCTGGAGGCTTCATAATCTTCTAAAGGAGATAACCTTGAGGCTGCAGTGGCTAGCGAATCAACAAGTGTGTTTTTTGTTCTGGGGACAACGGTAATGTTGAAAGCCTCAAAATTGTCTATTAGTCTATGTACCTCTTGCTGATAATTCCTTAAGTGAGGTGAATTGCAATGGATGGTATTCTTCACTTGCTTGACGATAATTTCATAATCCCTGAAGACTTTCAGTTCTTTGATGTTTAAATCAACAACTTTCTTTAGTCCCTGGACCAGAGCTTCATATTCAACAGTGTTATTGGTGCATTCAAATTCTAACCTGCAGGATAAGAAACTTTGTTTCCCTTTTGGGTCAATGAGGATGCATCCCACTCCCAACCCCTCTTGCGATTTAGAGCCATCAAAGTACAATGTCCAAACTTGAGGCGGGGAGTTTCCTATTTCTTCATGTCTGGTCGTTTCTTTGATTACAACCTCCTTGCCCGCCATTCCCGTCGGAGATTCCTGATGAATTACACTTTCCCCTTACGCCACTAGTAAATCTATTTGGAAGATCATTTCAGATTTTTTTTTCGGACGGTATATCAGACATGTGAGGAGCAAGATTACTGAAATCAGAATCACGGGAGTAATTTCCTAACACAGGGAAACCTGTCGACAAGGGTTTGTTTGGTGTCTCTAAATCAATGACAACGTGTTTGAGATATATTTCCCTGTCAATCCTAATCATGTTTGGATGTCCTTTCAAAGGCAACTAGAGGTGAGCCTAGTCGGTACTAAAATATATGTTCAATTTCTCAAACCAGTCTCAGCTAAGCAGCATTCCATAAGCCTCAGGGATGTCTACCACAATTATGTCAATTACTTGAACAAACTTGGGGTGTGTAGCTATTTTGATCATGACATATTTCAGTTCCCCGATGACCTTTACCTGAGTCATATCTAGTTGTATAACTTGTTTATCACTTTTGACTGGGGTTGCGTTCAATTTCTTGCAAATGGACAATGTCATGACATTTGAAGATGCCCCTAAATCAACAAGGCAATTATGTAGATTTATGTTAAAAACCTCAAACGTCAACAGAAAAGGAGGAACAAAAGGCCTTCCTCTTTTGTCTAGAGAGCAAGCATTCACACTTGGCTTATTTGTTAAATCTGTGGGAGATTGGACATGACTTTGATCGATGCTTGTTATAGGGGTATCTATTAATTTTAAGGCATGTAACAGAAAATCCTTTAATTGAGGGATCCTACACATGTCCATGATAGACACATTAGCTTTCATCTTCAAGTCTTCTACCACGTTGTAGTCTAAATCAGGCATTTCCCGTGTATGTGTGTTTGTGGGATTTTTTTGAAAAGAAAATAGTGGTTTGGGGTGATCGACCGCTTGATTTCCTCGAGATAATTGAGCAACGGTAAAATTACTTTGGATAGGTTGACTTTTACTTCGCTTTTGTACAACTAGAACTTCTTTGATTACAACCTCCTTGCCCGCCATTCCCGTTGGAGATTCCTGATGACTTACACTTTCCGCTTACGCCACTAGTAAATCTATTTGGAAGATCATTTCAGATTTTTTTTCGGACGGTATATCAGACATGTGAGGAGCAAGATTACTAAAATCATAATCACGGGAGTAATTTCCTAACACAGGGAAACCTGTTGACGAGGGTTCGTTTGGTGTCTCTAAATCAGTGATAGTGTGGTTGAGATATCTTTCCCTGTCAATCTTGATCATGTTTGGATGTCAATTCAAAGGCAACCAGAGGTGAGCCTAGTCGGTACTAAAATATATGTTCAATTTCTCATACCAGTCTCGGCTAAGCAGCATTCCATAAGACTCCGGGATGTCTACCACAATTATGTCAATTACTTGAACAAACTTGGGGTGTGCAGCTATTCTGATCATGACATATTTCAGTTCCCCGATGACCTTTACCTGAGTCATATCTAGTTGTATAACTTGTTTATCACTTTTGATTGGGGTTGCGTTCAATTTCTTGCAAATGGACAATGGCATGACATTTGAAGATGCCCCTGAATCAATGAGGCAATTATGTAGATTTATGTTAAAAACTTCAAACGTCAACAGAAAAGGAGGAACAAAAGGCCTTCCTCTTTTGTCTAGAGAGTAAGCGTTCACACTTGGCTTATTTGTTAAATTTGTGGGAGATGGGACATGACTTTGATCGATGCTTTTTATAGGGGTATCTATTAATTTTAAGGCCTGTAACATAAAATCCTTTAGTTGAGGAATCCTACACATGTCCATGATAGACACATTAGCTTTCATCTTCAAGTCTTCTACCACGTTGTAGTCTAAATCGGGTATTTCCCGTGTATGTGTGTTTGTGGGAATTTTTTGAAAAGAATATAGTGGTTTGGGGTGATCGACCGCTTGATTTCCTCAAGATAATTGAGCAGCGGTAGGTTGACTTTTACTTCATGTATGTACAACTAGAACTTTAGCGGGAGGTCCCTGCACTTCAACAACGTCGTTGAAAGGCATCAGGTGGTTGGAATCCCATAACAACATGGTTGTCTCTTTCGATGGCTCTTGACTTTCTTGATCTATGGCATTTATTGCCGAGCATCTGGGTTGTTCGGTTAGAGAACATTCGTCTAGGAATCAATTAGCCATTAGATTCATAGCATGCAACCATTGAGGGAAATCCTTTTCTGAATGTTTTTCTTGGTGATATGTACAGAAAGAGTTAGATGCTACGTTCCCTAATCGATGTTTAGGTTAGTTGGGGGAGGTTCTATAGTTTTGAAGGATGGATTTGTTTTAAAAAAGGGCTTATAAGGTCTTTGATTTTGGTTTCCTTCCCCAACACTCCTTTTCATATCTACGATCTCGTTGGAGAGTTTTTTTATCATCCGCTGCAGGGTTTCTAAATTCCCTCCCTCTTTCTCATGACCTTGTTCTGTTTGTTTTCTCG
>SNQJ01S0080100.1:35765-47530 GCA_010110895.2 Picea sitchensis | reverse complement strand
GGATTATTACCTGGAGTCGTGCAATAGGGTTGAAATGTAATTCTTTTGTGGAAGGGCAACAATAAGCTAAAAACAAACTAATGACATGGCTATCACTTAATACTATAATTTAAGTTTTGAGTATTAGTTCAGTAAACTGGATGAAGCTTCTCCAGCGATGGTTAGTAGCCAGTTCAATGTACCTTTCAGAATCCTTGGAGAAAACTAATAATGGAAATAGATATGGCCTCAGATCTAATGATTAAAAGGTCTTACAGTTTTCAATTCGCACCATCAGTCTCTCCATTATTCTAGTGTTGAAAAACATCTTAAACGTAATTAGGTATCATCAATTCAATGCTTCTCGCATTGTTTGCTTCGGACACTGTTAAGGTTTGCAGGGTTCGTTTAGCAATTGAGAGAGATGCAAGCTACACATTACACAATCTGAATTATCCCGAGGGACCAGAGCCGGTCGTATGGATCTCATGCTGAAGGGTTGGAGCGTAGGTCCTGGGATCTAGCTTCTGTCTTCATATAGACTAAAATTTCTTGTTTCAACCTCATTAAACACAACCCTGGGATTGAAAGGAAACCCACGTTCTGGGTTTGCCAAAATTTACATCATATATAATATAAACCGGAATGACGCAGTCACCTTCTATAATCGCCCAAATTGTAAAAAGAAAAGCGAAAACCCCTCCCAAAAACGAAATCCCACGCTGTCGGTGACGTCCAGCAACGAAGAATGCCCAATAGCCCAAAGAACGTAAGAATGCCCAATACAAAAATTTAAAATTTCCAAGGCACCGTGTACAATAACTCCAAAGATCAAAAGAAAACATAAATCAAAAAAACTACTGTGACTCAGACATACCAAAGATCAAAATAAATGCAATTCATTCTAATAGAAATGTGTTTAAAATAAAAAATGCCCAATACAAATAAAAAAAAACCCAATACAAATTTATCCCACCCTCAACTGTTCCCATATGGAAGAAAAATGAATATCTATCATCCCAACTAATTACCAGTAACACCACCAAACGGATTTGAGGATAAACGAAAAAAATCTTCTGAGTTTGAGGAAGAGAAAAAGTCATTTACATCCATACAATCAACCTTAGCAGAAATCATTATGCCTTCTACCTTCAGAAATAATAAGCATCCTATTCTATCAAACAAGTCCATACCTTGCCTTATTGTCCGAAAGGCCTCGTGGCTGGTGCTTCCCGCCATTCTTCTCTAAGCCGCCTCGTTCTCGCCACGACGCTAACGAGCTCATAGGCACCTCCCCTGCCCAAACGCTTAGGGGTAATTCTCTTCTTCCTTAGCCCTCGAAATGAAGGCCACACAACCGTAAAGTTCTAGGCTCCCTCACCGCTTCAAAGGTCGAAGCTACCACTCACGATGAGCCGAATCTAACCCTACCAATAAACCAGCCACCACCGCCTAGCAATGCAATCTCAGAAAAAACCCCAAAAGCCAAAAAGCCCCTTCTCTTCTTCTTCTCCCTTTAACCCCTTCAAACCCTAATTCCTTTTCACTTAGGTTTTCCACCTCTTTTAGTTAATCTCGCTTGAAAATATCCAAATTGATTTTTTATTTTTATTTTATTTTACCTTTTATTTTTATTTTTTTTTTTTTTTTTTTTTTTTTTTTAATTAATAAATTCAATATTTATTTAATTATTTATCTATTTATTTATGTATTTAATTATTTTATTTATCCCCTTTTCCTTTTGTGATATTTAATATTAACTTTTAAATTCCCTTTCCAAGCTTAACTTATGGGTTTAGAGTTGCATAAATATAAATATACCTTGCTTGTAAAATAATTATTTATTTCACCACTTCTTTATAACTCACATGCTTAAACTTAATTTATTATACATGGGTTTATAATATAAACCTGCCATGTATTTATGTTTTATTCCTTTATTTTTATTATTAGGAAGTAAGTATTCCTATTTAATTTTATTTATTAATGTGTCTCAAGATTTTCAGATTACAGAGAGAGATTTTGTATGATGGCTAAAACAAGATAGGGGAAGGGTAAGAGTTTTACAAACACGGAAAAATTAAGCAGATATGGATTAAGGAAGGGAGATGGTATGAGTTATGTTTTCCTTTTTTTTGTTGTTTTTTTTTTTGAAAGTTCAAAAGTTTAGGCCACACTGAAAGATCCCCCTGGATTCTAGGCTTAGGGTTTAATTTTTATTGTGACAATAATTGGTTAGGGGTAATACTTAAAGTTTTATACAGCACTAAGACTTAGGGCTTGTATCGACCAATCAACCTCTTAATTCCGACAAGGTTCTTCAGTCGCACCACGCCAAGGGTGCCACTCGCTCTTTAGAATTTCACAGCGACGTGTTCTTCAGATGCAACCACCGTCTAAGGGTGCCACTCGCCGACTCAACTTATTGGTAGACCTCTATAACCCTCGGAGTCAATACTCCGCCAGTGAGCTAGTAGGGAGACTAAGGGCTCTAAGGAATAAGGCTCCCGCCTTATTGTGCGCCCCTTGGAATATTTGTGAGCGACTGTCACAGTCTGTCCTTGTGGCATCGTGGGTCCTCTCAACTAGGTAATCGTTAACTCATACCAGCCACTACGGAGGCAAGTGTGGGTCGGGCCATTCACCCTCTCCCTCAACCTCTCTAGAATTGTGTGTGGCCTCTTTACTCCATATGTGAGTCAAGCTCTGCTATCACCAGACTACCACAATCATGTCGGAATATCATCATCAAATCATCAGCATCGTAATCAACATCATAATAAATAAATCAACCCAAAACTCCCTGAATCAATCCGGAACTATAGTCTACCGATGCCTCCTGCGATCCCTCAAGGTCAAACCTCAGACACTCAATAAGTCAGTCAATAGCACCTGTCTATAGGAATAGGAACACATCATATCATCCAATAATCACATCATAATCATATACAAAAGGTCTAACATCGTGGTGGTCCGTGACTACTCATGCAGCAAGGTCCTCAAGAATAAGGTCCCTCGTGCCGAGCCGATGTTACACACTAAGTATCGACAAGAATGGATTATTATGATTTAAAAACATACTGTACATACCTGATTCAACATAGTTAAAATTAATGCTTTAGGGATGAAGTGCATAAGAAACCTGATTTTGGCCATCCAGGTTACCAAAAATATCAACACTAGAAACCCATTTTTATTGACCTAATATGAAAGGCAAAACAACAAAATACTTAGCTAAATGCTAGGATTTCAGGAGGTTAAGGTTGTGCACCAAGATCCAAAACAAATTTAGGTTAAGGCCGAGCACCAGCATCCAGCCAGCCTATTACAACCATTATCAGTACCAGAATGGAAATGGGAGACCATATCACTGGACTTTATAACAGGTTTTCCTAAAACTCAGAAAAATAATGATTGTATCATGGTTGTAATCGATAAACTCAGTAAGTTTTAACACTTTATTCCTATAAAGTTTACTTTTAAAGCTATAAACATTGCTGAAATAATCATGAAATAAATTTTTAGACTACATGGTATTCCTAAAATGGTGATTTTAGATAGAGACGTAAAATTCACATCCGATTTTTAGAAGGAATTGTTTGAAGGGCTAAATTCCATTCTAAATTTCAGTACAAGTTATCATCCACAAATGGATGGAAAAACTTAAAGAAAAAACCAAATTGTAGAGGATATGCTCCGCATGTACATAAGAACAAAACCGAGCAAGTGGGAAGACTACCTGCACTTGGTAGAATTTGCATATAACAATGGGTACCAAAATTTGGCTAAGTTGAGCCCTTTCGAAGTACTGTATGATAGAAAGTGTACGACTCCAATTAGTTGGGATAAACCAGCTGATAGACTCATGGTTGGACTAGATATTCTCCAAGAAATGGAGAACCTGGTAAGGAAGGTACAACAGAACTTGAAAGAAGCATAGGACAGACAGAAGAGCTACGCAGATCAGAAAAGAAGAAACTTGGAATTTCAAGTGGGAGACCATGTTTATTTGAAGGTCAAAGCACGAAAGAGCTTGTTGAAGTTAGGGAACTGTGCCTAGATGGCACCTAGGTTTTGTGGACCCTTCTAGATACTAGCTCGAATTGGACCCGTAGCATACCAACTTGCACTTCCCACTAATCTAAGAATTCATAATGTATTTCATGTTTCCTTGTTAAAAAAATATATTCATGACCCTACTCATATGATTGATTGGAACTTGGTGTAGGTGGAACCCTAAGGCGATTTCCAGGTGGAACCCCTTGACATTCTCGACCCAAGAGAAATAACACTTCGGAACAAAGTTGTCGCTCAGGTAAAGGTGCAATGGAAGCACTTTAGTCCTAAGGATGCCACTTGGGAGTTGGAGGGAGATTTGTGGAAATCTCATCCAATCTTGTTCCAAGGAAGGGATGAACACTGAGGACAATTTTTATTGAAGGGGGAAAGGATGTCACATCCCCAAAAATAAAGTATTTTTCAAATTTAAATTTGTTTGAAATTTATTCCATTTTTAGTAAATTCGAATTTGGAAATTTTTTGCCATTTATGGCAATTCTAAATTTCGAATTGTATAATTGTAATTAATTATTATGAATGTTGGGAAGAGACCTAATTTGACCCAACTAACTATTTGAATATGACACTTGTATAAAAAAGAAATATTTTATATTGATTTCAGGAGGACAAATGGAATAACCATGTTAAATTTAACTGACCATGACTCCATGAGTAGGAAACATGTTGGAACTACCTCTAGGTGGATTGTTACAGGTGGAAAATCAATGATTTGGCCATTGGTAGCTCCTAAAAATCAGGGATTTAGAAAGTTGCAGAAATTCCCACGGGAGGGAAAAAGACCTAAGCAAATTGATAAATAGCATATGTGAGGATGCAGGACACTGGCAAGTATGATGGGAAAGAGACTATTGATTTTTACTTTTTGTTATGAACACTATTGAGTGAGTGTGAGGCAAGAGGAATCTACTAGAATTGAAGGACATTGATGAGGAGGAGTTTCTAGTTTGGTCTCATGGATTCATGGTCAGGCTAGGGGGTGAATCGGGCAAGTGATTTTGGCTGCCTATTCTACAGTTGGAAGGAACGTGGTTTTTCCCTTTGTCGTTCCGTGAATTGGTTTAGATATTTTAGATTCCTCCTTCTTTGCTTGAATGATTTTGGGTAATCTGATATTATGCATCTATTGGTGTTAAGATGAAATAATTTCCATGGATGATATATGTTTTTTCTTCATAAAGTTATAGTCAAAAGTTAAATCTCTAGGAAGAATTACTTATGTACACCTTAACTTGAAAGAAAAGATCTATCTACAGGAGTACGTTCATTTGTGTAACCAAAATATTGGGAAGATCTATCCATAAATATTTGGATTTGAGCAATTATGTATATATGTTGCATATCAACTTATATATATATGATTACAATTTATTATCTGTTGTAGGAACGATTGTATCTACATGGTTTGTGTAGGTCATATAGTGGATAATCATCTATTCTGTTAAGGAATATAGTTATATTACTACTATATTATGACTCATTGTCATCATAGGTTCCACGTACAAGTGTACGGGTTTATAAACAACACATATTGTCTGTAGTGGTAATAGAATTGAATCAGGACAGTGAACTATTTTACAAAACCATTGTGTTTTTGTCGTGCTTAGGAGAGATATATTATGCTCGAAGCATTAAATTCATCATGCAAATTTTGAAACTTCAAGTCCTAGAAAATCTTCGACCTGTCATAAGATCATCATGAGCCATACGACTTTAAGGGTTCATTTCTGTAGTGGATTTTCAAACCTGTGTAAAACATTTCAGTAATCGTTATAACAGATGGAATAGAATTAGTAGCATACAATTGTAATGGATTACGCCAGAATCAAAACACGGATACATCATTCACGTTACACTGATAGATTCCAAACTCTTCTGAATACCCAAGGATTAAGATTTCGACTGCACCGGCCTGACAAGGAAATGATTAACTTAGACATTCGTACGTTCAGAAAAACTAGGAACTTAGTTCCAGAAATTAGAGTACACTTGGGTCGAGCACAACAGAAATATAGGTCTAAACTATTACAGATCTAGGATAAACATTACAAGAGAAAACACAAGTGTTTTTATTTACCAACACACTTATAGGTATGCCGAGGATCTATGATAATAAAAACAAATTGAAGTAAGGCTACAAGAGATGGAAATAAAATACCATTCACAATTCATTTCATTTTCAGAAATGTCGAGAACACAATCCTAGTATAGGAAAGAAATCAGTCATATTTCCGTTCGAATAATACTTAATATAAGTCATTGTAAAAAATCGATTTAATCCTTGGTTAAATATACAAATATAAAGTTGACTCTCGAAACTCGACTGTGAGAAGGAGTAACGAAGTTAAAAGCTAACACACTACGAACCAATTACAGAAATGGTTCCTTAATTGAATTCTTCTACCATTAACTGTCTAGGCCTTCTTGGCAGGGGAAAAATGGAACCTCAGTACCTATTAAGAGGGGGTGAAATATCCTTCCATGTGTCCTCGTGTGGTCTAAACCCCTGCACAGAGTTGCGAGAAATACCCTTAAAATTTTCTTCAACAAAAATACAAAAAAAAAAGAAGGAAACGAGCAATTTTAGGAAAGGGTTCGCCAAAGTAATACTTAACTTAAGTAGAGGGATATGATTATCCTTCACGATCGTCGAAGCCGCGTATTTATATATAACTAGAAGGGGAAGAGGATTCCTAAACTTCGTGATGGGTACCCTCACCAAACCAAAGGGTCCCATCATTATCATTAAGAATAAATGAATAACCGAAACAAGAACATATCAAATAATAAATACACGAATGCTCGGACATGACCAAACTGCATAAAATCATAAACTTAAGATCCATCTTACATAAATATAAAGAAAACAATAGAACAAAACCAATGATCTATATAACACTCTGCAAATAAGTTTTAAGGAAATGCAGGGTCGACACGATGCCAAAGACCCAAATGCGTATGCCTGGTAAGACACTTGAAAAGAGAAAAGGAGGGCATGCAGAACTTAACCGAACATCTTTAACTTTATTCAGAGTGTAATCCCTTCTTAAGGGTTTGTCCAACAACTATTCTTTCTAGGAGATTCTCAAATAAGGAAAAATCACAGTTTTACGAGTTATCGAAGAGTATTTTGGATGGACCCCTGTTTCTTTTCACAACCCATATAGAAACAACTTGCCAGAGAGGTTCGAGAATAAAAAAGAAATAGGCTTAGCATATAGGCATGTATAAGACCCTAACCCATTTAAACATATGATTTTCTTTTTCAACGAAGCATAACTTGGAATAGTAATAAAAGAACGACAAGGACAGGAGGAGGGAAAGAAGGGCCTATGGGCAATAAACAGGATAATACCAGAATAGTAAGCCGAAAAAAGGACAAAAACTACAGTAAAATTATTATTTAGGATGGATACATACCGAACAGGAGAAATATGGGAGATGCTTCAAGCCACCATGCCCGTGCACAGTAAAGTCAAGAACAGAGGAAAACTCAGTATTCAACTCAGAGTAGATTGGCACAAAGATGAAAATGAATCATGGTTGCTACCCTAAAACATGAGCCCGTGCATATTGAATGTGGTGGGTATGACGAGGAAATGCACCATGGGACAATAGTTAAGTGGAGTATTCAGGTTGGAGGAGGGTATAGGGTGACTCTCATTTCCCCTCTACCTCCATTAATGGCAGGATAAAAAACTAAATTCGACTGTCAATACATCTAGTCACATTTAATAAAATTAAGAGGATAAGTAAGGATCTCCTCAAAACCCTTTTACTGCTAGCTTAGTTAGTGTCGATGGTTGGAGTTAGTTCAGCTTGGGAGGTTTAATCATCTGCCACCTTATGGATTCACTTCCAACCAAGTATATTATTGGGTTACGAATTCGGTCAACAGAATAATTCCCAAGGAAGCCCTCAAAGTCCGTCGTCTCCTTTACCAAAAGCAAAACCAATAAATCTAACGTTAAAGAAAATATATTGAACCCCTTCCTTGAGTCTCTACATTTTTCAGGAACTTGAAGTTTAGGCTTCTGCGCGTGTATGAGAGTGGATGTTTAATAAGAGGATGAAAGCCTAAGTACTAGGCCTATGTCCACCTTTCGCATTACTACAAAGTTTTAACATTTAACCACTTATGAAGATGAGTATAACTTAAATGAGTATTGAAGAGTAAACATAAATTGAATACATAGGATACTATGATTTTAAGGATTAATCCCCTTATTATAAATCTATCATGCAAACTTAGAGCGTAATTCTCTTAGAAGTTTTTTTTTTTTTATATGACGAAATTAAGGTTTATTACATATGGTATTAGAGAAAAAGTTACAACACTGGGCCTGAACAGGGCCATATTAGTTGCTTAGTATATATATTCTGATTTATGTAAAACTAATAAACCTTATGGTTACAAACATAAATCCTTTTCTGCTTTTTATTAATTATGGCAGCTCAAGATGAAGTAGAAATCAGGATGGAAGGAAATCTGCAACAAAGACCCCCTAGAGATCCAAGACAAATCAGTGATGGAATCTCACCCACGTAGGTGTTGGAAACAATGAGTAATCTTATTGTTGAACTACATATTTTCAAAGCCGACAATGAAAATTTGAAAAAAGCACAGCAGGAATAGCAAGAGATAAATGAAGTCCTGATGCGCAGTATAGTCACCAAGAAAATCCCAAAGGATGATAACCATGACGAAGAAGTCAGGAAGAGGGCCTCCAAGAACTCTCGACCGAAAACAGAAAAAGGAGACAGTTCATCTGAAGGAACACCTTCAGTTGAAGACAAAACTAAACCATGCAGCAAAAGAAAACAAGTAGACAACCTTGAAGGAGAATTTAAAAATATTAAACCAGCTACCTTTGATTTAGAATCTAGGACAGGAGAAGAATCTCAAGCATGGTTGTTGGACATCAAAAAATACTTCCAGATTTACAATTATTCCAACAACATGAAGGTCAGAATGGCCATCTACAATCTGAAAGGGAAGGCCAACATTTGGTGGGAAGACCTGAAATTGGCCAAGGGCCTAAAAGAGAAACAGTTGGAATGGTATGAATTTAAGAAGTATTTCAAGAAATAATATCTTTCTGAAAGTTATTATGAAAGGAAGACGAAAGAATTTTACGATTTACCACTCGGACAGATGACGATGGAGGACCTTATAAATAAATTTTTGGAATTACTAAGGTTCGTACCATACATCTGAGAGGATAAGGTAAAAATCCAATGATTCTTAAGTTGTTTACCACAGTCCTACATGGACAGAATTGAGTTTGACAACCCCAAATCCTTGAGTGAAGTATTCAGGAAAGAATGAATGTGCTATGACTAATATAAACAACAGGTAGAGTTTCCCAAAGCCTGGAAGGATAAGAAGCAAGATCGAATGAACCAGCGGAAGAAGGGATACCAGCCAACTCCTTATTGGAATGTAGCAAAAAGTTTTCCGAGTAAGTTTTTTCACTCCAATCATCCAAATACACAAAGAAGTGGTAAACTGATAAACTTGGGAACGAAGAAGTTTGGGGACAGTTGTCGCAAGCCATTAAAGTGTTTGGAATGCGGAGATCCTCATCTAAGGAGGAACTATCCACATTTAATTTCAGCAAACAAAACTATTGTTCATAACTTGCAGGAAGCCTCGATTGTGGGAGACGTGGGTAGAAGCCCGCGTCAGATAAATGCAGCCATAGATGGTCGACAAGCTGACCACCAGTCCTCGGTGGTAGAAATCGAAGGTAAAATCAATAACACTTGAATTTCTTGTCTAATTGACCCCGGAGATACGTTAAGTTATATTACCCCTAATGTAGTAGAGTCAAATAAACTTAAGAAATGGAAGCACGCAAAATCATGGCTTGTACAACTAGCAACGAGTACTAAAAGGAAAGTAGTTGACTTTATTTCTGACTTTGAGTTCATCTTATATGGTCAATATATAAGAACAAATATGAACATCGTACCACTAGGATCTTATGATATGATTATCAGGATGGATTGGTTGGAACAAAACAAAGTCGTACTAGATTGTTATACAAATATACTTTGCTATAAAGATGATTTTGGCGCTGCTAGAAAAACCCAAGGTATACCAAAACCGGTATCATTTAGACAAGTTTCAGTGATGCAACTCAAGAAATGTATGAGGAAGGGATGTCAAGTTTATGCCATCCAAGTGATGAATCTGTTAGAAAAAGAAGTTAAGCCAAAGTTAGAAGACTTCGTTGTCCTACATGAATTCAGAGAAATTTTTGTGGATGAGATACCAGAATTACCTCCTAGAAAGGAAATAGACTTCTCCATAGACCTACTACCCGATTCAACCCCTATCTCAAAGGCACCATGCCGAATGAGTCTACTAGAAATGATAGAATTAAAAATACAATTACAGGAATTGTTGGACAAAGAGTATATCAAACCGAGTGTCTCATCATGGGGGACACCAGTCCTCTTTGTGAAAAAGAAAGACAGTACTCTAAGACTATGTATCGATTATAGATAACTCAACAAAATGAATATTAACAACAAATACCCCTTACAAAGGATAAATGATATGTTCGATCAAGTAGGTGGGGCCAAGATATTTTTAAAGTTGGATTTATGATATGGTTATCATCAAGTTAGGATACAAGACGAGGACATACGAAAAACAACTTTTCAGACAAGATATGGACACTACGAGTTCGTAGTCATACCTTTCGGACTCACTAACGCACCAGCCACGTTTATGTGCCTAATGAAGAATATCTTCAGTCAGTACTTAGCCAAGTTCATGGTAGTATTTATCGACAATATTTTGGTTTATTCAAAAACGAAGGAAGAACATGATGGATACTTAAGTATAGTTCTGCAAACGTGGAGGAAACACAAACTGTATGCCAAATTTGACAAGTGTGACGTCTATAAAAAATAAATACAATATCTAGGACATGTAATTTCAGTAGAAGGCATTATCGTAGACCTAGAGAAGACAAAAGCTATTATATAATGCCTGGTAGGTAAGGACGTAGTGGATATCCGGTCATTCATGGGAATCACTGGATATTACCACAGGTTTATAGAAGGGTTTCTAAGATATCCTACACTATCACATCATTACAAAAGAAAGGGACCAAGTTTAACTGGTTAGAGAAGTGTCAAGGCAGTTTCAACAAACTAAAGGAATTATTGACAACTGCACCCATATTGAAGGTACCAGACCCAAATAAAGACTTCACCGTATGTGTTAATGCAAGTAAAGAAGGACTAGGTGGTGTCCTAACTCAGGAAGGATACGTTATTTTTTATGAGTCCTGGAGCTGGAAAGAAGACAAGCGAAATTATGTCACTCATGACTTAGAATTGGCAGCGGTAATACACGCCTTAAAAATGTGGAGATACTACATAATGGGCAGAAAATTTCTACTATTGACGGATAATAGCGGGGCGAAATATATGTTTAACCAACCATACCTTAATGCAAGACAAGCAATATGGCTAGCCTTCTTGAGCGAATTCAACTTCGAGGTCAGACATATCAAGGGTAAGGAAAATAAAGTAGTAGACACTTTAAGCAGAAGAGTCCATGGGTTATATGAAATAAATATCAGCAGGGCAAAAAGTGATCTGGAACAAAGGATAAGAACGATAGGCATTTATGATAGAAATTACACTAAGATGATGGCAGAATTACAAAACAGTACCGCAAACTCAGATAA
>SNQJ01S0080100.1:24426-35755 GCA_010110895.2 Picea sitchensis | reverse complement strand
TGGGAAGAGACCTAATTTGACCCAACTAACTATTTGAATATGACACTTGTATAAAAACATAATATTTTATATTGATTTCAGGAGGACAAATGGAACAACCATGTTAAATTTAACTTAACATGACTCCATGAGTAGGGAAAATGTTGGAAATACCTCTAGGTTGATTGTTACAAGTGGAAAATCAATGATTTGGCCATTGGAAGCCCCTGAAAATTAGGGATTTAGAAAGATGCAAAAATTCCCAAGGGAGGGAAAAAGACCTAGGCAAATTGATAAATAACATATGTGAGGAGGCAGGACGCTGCGAAGTATGCTGGGAAAGAGACTATTGATTTTTAATTGTTGTTATGAACACTACTGAGTGAGTGTGAGGCTAGAGGAATCTATTGGAATTGAAGGAAATTTTCGAGGAGGAGTTCCTAGTTCGCTCTCATGGATTCATGGTCAGGCTAGGGGGTGAATCGGGAAAGTGATTTTGGCTGCCTATTCTATGGTTGGGAGGAACGTGGATGTTCCCTTTGTCGTTCCACGAATTGGTTCAGATATGTTAGATTCCTCCTTCTTTTCTTGAATGATTTTGGGTAATCTGATATTATGCATCTGTTGGTGTTAAGATGAAATAATTTCCATGTATGATATATGTTTTTTTTTTTTTTTTGTATGAAGTTACAGTCAAAAGCTAAATCTCTAGGCAGAATTACCGATGTACACCTGAACTTGAAAGAACAGATCTATCTATAGGAGTGCGTTCATTTCTGTAACCGAAATATTAGGAATATCTATCCATAAATATTTGGAGTTGAGAAATTCTGTATATATGTTACATATCAACTTATATATATATGATTACAATTTATTATTTGCTGTAGGAACGATTGTATCTATATGGTTTATGTAGGTCATATATTGGATAATCATCTATTCTATTAAGGAATATACTTATATTATTACTATATTGTGACTCATTGTTATCACAGGTTCCACGCACAAGTGTACGGGTTTATAATCAATAGATATTGTCTATAGTGGTAATAGAATTGAATCTGGACAGTGAACTATTTTACAAAACCATTGTGTTTTTGTCATTCTTAGGATATATCTATTATGCTGGAAGCATTAAATTCATCATGCAAATTTTGAAACTTCAAGTCCTGGAAAATCTTCTACCTGTCATAAGATCATAATGAGCCATATGAATTTAAGCGTTCATTTTTGTAGTGGATTTTCAAACCTGTGTAAACATTTGTAGAAAATTGGAACGAATTTTCAGAAGTATTATATCTTTTTTTTAATTGTACATATTTAAAGGCCTTATTAATTTAATAAGGGGTTTATGAAGTATCAAACAAATTTTATGACTACAGTTATGAATATATATATATGTAAATGTTCATTCAGTAATCATTATAATGGATGGCATAGAATTAGTAGCATACAATTGTAAAGGATTACGCCAGAATCAAAACATGGATACATAATTCTCGTTACACTCATAGATTCTAGACTCTTTTGAATACATAAGGTTTAATATTTTGGCTGCATTGGCTTGACAAGGAAATGATTAACTCAAACATTCGTATGTTCGGAAAAACTAGGTACTTAGTTACAGAATTTGGAGTACACTTGGGTCGAACACAAGAGAAAGATAGCTCTAAACTATTACAGATCCAGGATAAACATTAGAAGAGAAAACACAAGTGTTTTAATTTACCAACATGCTTATAGGTATGCTGAGGATCTCCGATGCTAAAAAGGAATTGAAGTAAGGCTACAAGACATGGAAATAAAATACCATTCACAATTCATTTCATTTTCAGAAATGTCGAGAACACAGTCCTAGTATAGGAAAGAAATCAGTCATATTTTTCCTTCAAATAATACTTAATACAAGTTATAGTAAGAAATCGATTTAATCCTTGGGTAAATATACAAATATAAATTTGACTCTCGAAACTTGACTCTGAGAAGGAGTAACGAAGTCAAAAGCTAACACACAACGAACCAATTACACAAATGTTTCCTTAGTTGAATTCTTCTACCATTAACTGTCTAGGCCTTCTTGGCAGGGGAAAAATGGAACTCGAGTACCTATTAAGAGGGGGTGAAATCTCCGATCATGTGTCCTCGCATGGTCGAAACCTGTGCACAGAGTTCCGAGAAATACCCTTAAAGTTTTGTTCAACAGAAATACAAATAAAAAAAAAATAAGGAAACGAGCAATTTTAGGAAAGAGTTCGCCAAAGTAATACTTAACTTAAGTAGAGGGATATGATTATCCTTCGCCATCGCCGGGAGTTTCATATTTATCCAGACCTAGAAGGGGAATAGGAGTCCCAAAGTTCCTGATGGGTACCCTCACAAAACAAAAGGTGCCCATCATTAGCATTAAGAATCAATGAATAACTGAAACAAGAACAAATCCAAGAACCAATACATGAATGTTGCGACATGACCAAACTGCATAAAAGCATAAAATCAAGATCCATCTTACATAAATATAAATAAGAGAATAGAACATAAGCAATGATCTATCTAACACTCTGCAAATAAGTTTTAAGGAAATGCAGGGTCGACACGATGACAAAACCCCAAACGCGTATTCCTGGTAAGATGCTCGGAAAGAGCAAAGGAGGGCACACAGATCTTAACCGAACATCTTTAACTTCCGTCAGAGTATAATCCCTGCTTAAGGGTTTGGCCAACTACGATTATTTCTAGGATATTCTCAAATAAGGAAAAATCACAGTCTTACGAGTTATCAAAGAGTATTTGGGATGGACCCCTATTTCTTTTCACAACCCGGATAGAAGCACCTTGCCAGAGAGGTTTCAGAATAAAAAATAAATAGTCTTAGCATACAAGCATGTATAAGACCCTAACCCATTTAAGCATACGATTTTATTTTTTGACGAAGCATAACTGGGAATAGTAATAAAAGAACGATGAGTACAGGAGGAGGGAAAGAAGGGCCTACAGGGAATAAACAGGATAATACCATAACAATAAGCCGAAAAAAAGGACGAAAACTATAGTAAAATTATTATTTAGGATGGATACATACCGAACAGGAGAAATATGGGAGATGCTCCAAGCCACCATGCCCGTGCACATTAAAGTCAAGAACAGAGGAAAATGAAGGATTCAACTCAGAGTAGATTTGCACAAAGATGAAAATTAATCATGGTTGTTACCCTAAAACATGAGACCACACATATTGAATGTGGTGGGTATGACGAGGAAATGCACCATGTGACAACAGTGAAGTGGAGTACTCGGGTTGGAGGAGGGTACAGGGTGACTCTCGTTTCCCCTCCACCTCCGTTAATGGCTGGACAAAAAATTAAATTCGTCTGTCAATACATCTAGTCACATTTAATAAAATTAAGAGGAAAAGTAAGGATCTCCTAAAAACCCTTTTACTGCTATCTCAATTAGTGTCAGTGGTTGGAGTTAGTTAAGCCTAGAAGTTTACTCATCTTCCACCTTAGGGATTCTCTTCCAACCAAGTAGATTATTGGGTTACGAATTCGGTCAACAAAATAATTCCCAAGGAAGCCCTCGAAGTTCATGGTCACCTTTACCAAAAGAAAAACCAATAAATCTAACGTTAAATAAAATATTTCAACTCCCTTCCTTGAGTATCTAAAGTTTTTGGGGACTTGAAGTTTAGGCTTGTGCACGTGTATGAGAGTGAATGTTTAATAAGAGGCTAAAAACTACGTAATAGGCCTATGTCCACCTTTCGTATTACTACAAAGTTTTAACATTTAACCACTTACAAAGACGAGTATAACTTAAATGAATATTGAAGACTAAACAGAAATTGAATACACAGGATATTACGATTTTAAGGATTAATCCCGTTATTATAAATCTATCATACAGACATAGAGCGTAATTCTCTTAGAAGAATATATTTTCTTTTATGACGAAATTGAGGTTTATTACATAATATCTGAAGAAGGTATTGCAATCGACCCAAAGAAAATTAGAGCTATCATGGAATGGTTGATCCCTAAGGATGTAGTGGACATCTGGTCATTCATGGGAATCACCAGATATTACCGCATATTTATAGATGGATTCTCCAATATTTATTAACCTATCACTTCTTTACAAAAGAAGGGAATGAAGTTTAATTGGTCACATAAATGTGAGGACAATTTTGATAAGTTAAAGGAATTGTTAACAACCACACCCATTTTAAAGGTAGCAGACTTGGATAAAGACTTCACAGTCTTTGTAGATGAGAATAAAGAAGTTTTTGGAGGTTTCCTAACTCAAGAGGGGAATGTTATTTGCTATGAGTCCTGAAAAATGTAAGACCACGAACGAAACTACGTGACTCAAGAATTAGAATTAGCATCTTCCATCCATGCTTTAAAGATGTGGCGACACTATGTAATCAGTAGAAAAATTCTACTGTTGACTGATAACAGTGGTGTGAAATTTTTTTTTAGTCAACCAGACCTTAACGCAAGGTAGACAAGATGGCTAGCTTTCTTGATAGAATTCAACTTCGAGGTAAGACAGATCAAGGGTAAGGAAAACAAGGTGGAAGATTATTTAAGTAGAAGGATTCATAGGCTATTTGAAATGAACATTAATAGGGCTGAAAGTGAACTTGAGCAAAGGATAAAGGATGCAAGTAATAATGATGAAAATTACATCAAAATAGTGGCAGATTTACGAAATTATGCAGAAAATTTAGACAAAACAGATTTGAATGTGGACATAAATGGTCTAATAAGATTCAAAAACAGATTATACATACCAAATTTTACTGAATTAAAGTTAATATGTTTGGACGAAGTACACAAGAAACCATATTCTGGCCATCCGGGATAGCCAAAAATAGTAACAACACTAAGAAAGTTATTTGATTGGCCTAATATGAAGGGAGATACAACATAATACTTATCTAAGTGCCAAGATTGTGAATAGGTGAAAGTTGAACAACAACATCTAGCCAGCTTGTTGCAGCCTCTACCTGTGTCGGAATGGAAATGGGAGACTATATCACTAGATTTTATCACAGGTTTTCCTAGAACTAAAAAACATAATGATTCAATTATGGTAATAATTGATAATCTTTCTAAGTTTGCTCACTTTATTCCTGTAAAGTCTACTTTTAAAGATATTAACATCTCGAAAATATTCATGAAATAAATTTTTAGACTACATGGTATTCCTAAAATGGTGATTTCGGATAGTGACGAAAATTCACATCTACATTTTGGAAAGAATTGTTTGCAATGTTAAATACTAACTTGAATTTCAGCACAAGATACCATCTGCAAACGAATGGGTAGAGTGAACGAACAAACCCAATCATGGAAGATATGCTAATAATGTACGTAAGGACAAAACCAAGTAAGTGGGAAGACTACATGCACTTGGTGGAATTTGCGTACAACAATGGTTACCAGACATTGGCTAAGATGAGACCCTTTCAAAGTATTGTACGACAGAAAATGTGCAACTCTTATTAGCTAGGATAACCCAGTTGACAGACTCATGTTGGGACAAGAAATGCTCCAGGAAATGAAGAATAAGGTAAGAAAAGTACAACAAAATTTAAAGGAATCACAAGACAGACAAAAACGTTATCCAGATCTGAAAAGAAGACACCAGGAATTCCAAGTTGGAGACCATGTTTATTTAAAATTCAAAGCTACAATAAGTTCACTAAAACTAGGAAATTGGTCCAAGTTGACTCCTAGGTTTTGTGGCCCTTTTGAGATCTTAGCTCGAATTGGACCCGTGGAATATCAACTTGCACTTCCTGTAAATCTGAAAATTCATAATGTATTTCATCTTTCTTTGTTAAAAATTTATGTTCATGATCCTACTCACATGATCGATTGGAACATGGTGCAGGTGGAACTAGAAGGCAAGTTCAAAGAGGAACCTCTGCGCATCCTAGACAGGAGAGAAATAACACTACAAAACAGAGTCATCGCCCAGGTAAAGGTGCAATGGAAGCACTTTAGTGCTGAGGAGGCCACTTGGGAATTGGAAGGAGATTTGCATAAATCTCATCCAACCATGTTCCAAGAAAAGAACGAACATTAAGGATAGTGTTTTACTGAAGGGGGAAAGTATGTAACATCCCCCAAAATAAATTATTATTGAAGTCTGAAAAATACTTAGGAATTTATTTATGTTTTTGGCAAATTTGAAATTGGAAAATTATTCTCATTTATGGCAATTCCCAATTTTTAATTTAGTTAATTGTAGGTTATTATTATGATTGCTGGGCTAAGATTTGATTTTCCCAACCAACGCTTTAACTATGACACTTGTAAGAAACAAATATTTTTATATTTATTGCTAAGAGACAAATGGAACAGCCAGGCTGAAATCAGTTGACCATGAATCCATGAGTGGGAAACATGTTGGAACTACCTCAGGGATGAATGTTACAAGTGGAAAATCAATAATTTTGCCATGGCAAGCCCTTCAAAATCAAGGATTTGTAAAGCTACGAAAATTCCCAAGGGGGAAAAGACCTAGGAACAAGATGTTTTTCCATATATAACATATGGGAGCAGGTAGGACCCTACCTAGTATGCTAAGGAGAGGAATATCACTTGCTGTTATGAGCACCGATTTATGTGTGTGAGGCAAGGATAATTTTTCTAATTTTGAAAGAGGACAATAGCGAAGGAGGAGTTTGGAGTTTTCCCTCATGCATTCATCGTCAGTCTAGGGGGTGAACATAGCAAGTAGATTGGTTGTTATGTTCTATGGTTGGGTGCAACTTGGTTTTTACATTTGTTGTTCAACAACTCATTCAGATATGTTCATTTATTCCCTCCCTGGTTGAATGTTCTTGATTAAATAGCTGATAGAATACACCTAGTTAATTTCTGGATGAATATCCTGTTGATTAAATTACTAGTGGAATTAAATCAATTATAGGATTAACTCCTATAGTTTGATGGTATTCGTTGAGTAAAGTTTTACTTTTGTTATTTGTTGATGGAACTTTATTTTGTAACATGTTGGAATATGCATCTAAGCTAAAGGGAAATTAGTACTATATTAATTCTAACATTACAAACATGCGATTATGTATGTATAGGTAATCAACTGAAGGAACAATAGTTAGACAATACAAATGATAAATGAATTTCTAGAAGTAATCTTGAGGTTTAAATACATATATATATATATTCATGTGGGTTAAATACATAGGGCCGTATTGAATAATTAAGAATATCATATCGTGTAAAGGAAAAAACGAGACTCAGAATGAAGATATATACATATGAGAGGCATATATATATATAAATATACATATATTTAGTTGTTGTACAAAAAATTCAAAACTATGTAAACATTTAACTACTCATTCGACAAGATTATCAATGCTTGGACACATGAGAAAACTTGAGTAGATCTTCCATTATTTATGACTAGGCCAATGACATGAAATTGTACAACTCATTTATTTCACAAATGAAGTTATTTTGTTTTTCATATAAAATAATGCAAGAGAAAAGGCTGAGTGAATTAAAATACACTAAACATGTTCCATCTTCCATAATTGGACTAGTAATCAAATGAGTATTCAAACTCTACAAAAACGCTACAATTCATAACTATTAAACAATTAGATATTATGTAAATATGGTGTTTCCCTTCTTGTTCATTATTTAATGGTTACATATATACACAACCAATTGTTTATGAGAGCTTGGATTAGAATTTCCATGATGGTAGTATTCTAGGGCATAATCGTAGCATTTTCTTTAGAACCTAGAGTACATTTTTTGAGAGCTATAAATTGGAACCCGAATAATGTTTCTTGCACATGGAGCTATCCTGAACCCGGAGACTTCAAATGTAGAATCACTGCAAGGAAATCACAAATTTATAATTAGTAATTTAGCATATTGTCCAATAGAAGTTAAAACGTGAATATAGAATAATTACGAGAGTGAATTGTGAAAACGAAATCAACAGAGATCTAAGTTATGAACTTTACTTAATTTTCAAATTTGAGAAACTGAAGTCTTTTTTTCCATTCACATCATTGTTGAAAATTGTCCATAGGACGACGAGTGTGAAGTAGACCAAAGATTTCCTGATGGGTACCCTCGCAGCAACAGGGGTCCCATCATTAGATGACAGTAATAAAATCATTAACCACAAATGTGAGAATGAAATAAAAGAAGCATTCTTGAAACAAAAATTATCAAGAATGCATATAATAAAACATGCTCCACGAAAATTTACATGAATATGGATCACATAATGATGCTATGGGATTTGTGTCGTCAAACAATAACAAATGTAAATTACAGGTCGATGAAAAAGTATCACAAGATCATAACAGAGACCTAGGTACCTAAATATTTGTTCCTCCTCTCTTACGGATGAGGTGAAATTGGATAGAATTAACTACCGGATTATCCGAACAGAGAGTGAGGTTGACTCTTTTAAAAATTTATTAATTTTTGAAATAATATACACAGTAAGAATCTTAACCTTGTATCTATGCATGTATGGGCATGGCTAGGGTAATTAGAGCTGAAATCAAATCTTGAACAAAAATAAAGAAATACACACCAAAACTACAGGGATGAATTGTGACTTCACAACTTTAAATCCAAAAATGACGAATTTCCACAGTAAATCAAGAAGTCAATAACTCGAAAGCCGAGTACTAAATCGAACAGAGTATTAATGATGTATCCATATTTTACACAGGAAGTAATTAGTAATGAATTTAAAGATGTGAGTTTAAGTAACAAAATCAAGACCTGGTCTAGATGGAAACCCTCACGAATGGCCAAAACTTTCTTAGAGAAGAGAACATAGAGATCCTTGTTATACAATTTTCTCTACAGGAAAATGTATGTTGAATTCATTGGGGTTGCAATAAGTGGTTTCTAATCATGGAAGAGATCAACGATAGATTACCATGACTAATCTCACTAAATTACATGCCTATATTATTAAAGAGGAAACTAAGAACAAAACCCTATAAAAGTTTCAGATTATTGAATGCATACCACTCGATGTGGTAAAGGATGGAGGCATGTATTAATTCATTTTTTTTTAGCTTCTGAATGCATACACTGACATAGTATAATGTCATGTTAATTTGGTTATGGGGTAATAACCAAAGAACTCAAAGATAATAACTTGGTATAGGAATGGATGCCAATAAGCTAGTCATGTATGCAACCGAGATCTGGTTGGATATGACAAGGTATGGATATGGAAAGGTTATGAACCACATAGGTACTAAAATCTTCCTGCCTTTAAATAAAACTTGGACTGCAACCTTTTTGCTAACACTAATGAACACCACAGAATTATATTCTTGTTGTAGTGTTTGGGTCGAAAAGTAAGGCATCCAATTAATTAGGAAGACAATAGGAAGTGTGTGGAGAATGTGTCAGCACATTGGCGAGAATTCCAACTTATGGTTGGTGAGATACATGACTGAGATAAAAAGAATTATGTAATCCAATGCAAGGTGCACTAATTAATTATGCATTGAGAATTGCACTCATGCAGAATAAGTGACAGACCTGTGTACTTAAATTCACTTTGCTGAATACATTTTGTGAGTGCATGTATATATGTTTTTGGCATGGAAATAATTATACTAATAGCTTAAATTTTGCTAACTCATGAAGTTGACAACATTTCAGGAACTGTTAAGCATTGCAACAGGAAAGTTGCAAGCTAGGTAGTCACGAGAATAGAAACTACATAAAATTTTATGTTCAGAAAATTGAAATAATAAATTTATTGTTATTAATTATGAACATGTATATGCATAGAATGATGATTCATTCTAGTTGTTTAAATTGTTTGGTAATTTTTATTGAATTTCTAGGTGCAAGCAATTCTATGATCATTTCATAAGGTATTGTATATGTTGAATTATGATGTACAGAAAAATACTGACAATTTGTTGGTTGTATGCAAGAAGAAGCATTACAAGAAAAATGGTATGTAGTTTGGTGCCTGCGGAAAACCACAAGGATGGCTACATTCATAATATGGAAACAACCAAGATGAATTATGAAATAGAATTTCATGTTTTGGGGGGAAAGTTGAATTCCCTTTTGAACTAATTGGAGTTCCTAAATGAAATATTTTATGTTTTTTCATGATAAATTCATGTGGGTGATGCATATGAGATGATGTTGATTAAAGTTAGAATGTGGACTACAAAGAGTAGCTCGGGGAAGCTTCTGATTGGAAATATCTAAGGGCAGTTGGAACTCTAGGAGCCATAGTGCTCTAAGACTTCCTGAGTCGACCTATTGCTGAAGCCCAACGAAAGGGAGGTGTAGTAGCCGATGGAGTGTGTGACAATGAAGGTGTACACTCCTAGGGTGGGATAGGCATGTGGTGTATGATATACCATTGGTTGGAGTCCTATTGAGGTTTAAATGTCTGGAGTGATGGCGAGGTTTGGTACCTTCGCCTAGACCACGTGGATATGGATTGTGGACCGTAGATATCTTGGGAAGCCATTTCCCCAATGGAGTCATAGCCCTTCTTAGGGGTGGAAGGTCTTCTGAATCAAAAGATAAGTACAATTATTTATCTATTGTATGTTTTGTATGTTGTATGGAGGTTATAATGTTATTAAAATTGTATGTGTATATATATATAGATAGATAGATAGATAGATGATGTTAATCATGTAATCGATTGGAATGTGATTTAGGTGGAGAAAGAAGGTGTCTTGCAAGTGCATCTGGTGTGCATATTGGATCGGAAAAGAAAGCAGCTTCAGAATCGAGCCATGGGGCTTGTAAAGGTCCAACGAACCTGGTATGGTCCTCGGGACGTGACATGGGAGCATGAGGATGCTATGCGGGCATAATACCCACATCTTTTTGAATATTTTGGAAATCTTGTTGATGTTGTGTGAAAGTTTCACTGAGGACAGTGAAAAAATAAGGGGAGGGGATTGTAATACCCCAATGATGTGCCTCAGTTATATTATGTATTGTAATCATGTTTATAGGCTTATGTGTTATTTAGGTGAGAGAGCCTAGGTGTTAAAGGCTAGGAGCCTTATTTTTGTATATGTAATTTTGCAGATCATTAATAAAATATAAACATTGTTGCGTTCCAAATGACCACGAAGAAAGAGTGATGGGGGACTAAGCTTCCACAAGGTTGGGTAAGGGAGGAGGCTAAGTGCGTGGGCCTAGGGGCTAAGCTAGGGACCTTACCTCTAAATGGGATAAATGATAAGTACCACTTTTATGTTCATTTACATTTTGTGTAATGGTACATATGTTGTAATTGACGAGTATTGCCTATGTATGTTTTATATGCTGCATGT
>SNQJ01S0080099.1:48070-77414 GCA_010110895.2 Picea sitchensis | reverse complement strand
GAGATGAAGAGGACCGTTAGTAGGTGGAGTCGCTGGAGAGGGTTGTACCAAAGAAGGGGGTAAATCGTCAACCTTCTCCTTAGAGGGAGAATAATATTTGGCTTGAGTAGTGACTGCAACGTTGTTCTGCTTGGAGTCACCAGTACAGATCAAAACATATGATGTTGTAGAAGAGGAGGGTTGGTCGTGAATGACCAACTGAGCCTGTTGTTGAGACAGGAAGGGTTGGGACAAGACAGCCGGTGCAGGTGGTTTTGGAGCTCCTTGAAGGAACTTAGTGGCCTCGGCACGTCGTGGACAATCCTTCGTGTAGTGATCATCACCACAGATAAGGCAAGGGTATCGTGGTTTGCGCTTATCCCAATCATCAACAGGGGTAGTTTTGGTTTGCTCTGCTTGAGAATTATTTTTGCCCTCCTTATTCTTGTCTCTCCCCTTTTTAGATTTGTTTTTACCGGCTGGGGTAGATTGGACTGCATTTACCTCAGAAGTCTTGCCGGTGGGAGTGGAAAGAGACGGAGCATTTTGAACATTAGAAGAAGTAGATTTGGGGGTTGTGCTTGAAGCGGAATGTGATTGGGCTTGTGCAGTACCAATTACACCGTCAACTGCATGCGAGGTAGCTGGAGTAGTTGAAGTGCTGGAAGTATTAGGATGAGGTAAGTCAGGTAGTAAATCATAAAGGGTTCCCGTTAGTTATGGTCTATGCACTTCAGAAGTTCAGACATTACTTATTGGGAAAACATTTTAAGATGTTCACAGACCATTCAACTCTCAAATACCTCGTCAACAAACCAGTGTTGGGGGGGGGGGGAGATTTGTAGATGGTTATTGTTGTTCTAGGAATTTGACTTTGAAGTGATAGTCAAACTAGGGAAGTTGAATGCATGACCTGATCACCTGTTGAGGATCACTATTGGAGAGGACCATACGAATCTAGAGGACAACTTCCCCGACACATAGTTATTTTCAGTCCAAGTAGCTGATGAATACTTTGCAGACATCATTCAATACTTGAGTACAGGGACTGCGCCACAATAATTCAACACTGCACAAAAGAAAAATACGGTAGTTAGGGTTGCAGACTATCAGTTGATTGCAGGATGCTTATACACGATGGGTGCAGATAACATCTCAAGAAGATGTGTGTTAGAACATGAAAGACCTAGGATTCTATCAGAATCCCATGAGGGAATAACAATAGGACATTATGCAGGCAAAGCTACCGCACATAAGGTATTGCGCACATGACTATGGTGGTCGATTGTTCACAGAGACTCAAAGGACTACTGCCAGAGATGTGATGTATGTCAGAGGGTTGGTAAACCGAATAGACGGGACAAGATGCCCCTGAGACCACAAGCAACCTTGCAGGTATTTGACAAGTGGGAAATAGATTTTGTGGGAACAATTAACCCACCGGAAAAAAGGTTAGGAGCGAGGTATATTATTACTGTGACATAGTACTTAACAAGATGGGCAAAAGCAACACCAATAAAATATTGTAGCACAGAGACAACAACACACTTATTGTTTGAGCAGGTGATCACTAGATTTGGTTGCCCAAGGATTTTGATGAGTGACCAAGGCACTTACTTCATAAATAACACTATTAAGGTGATGATTGAGGAGTTTGAAATTTATCATCAAAAGATTACATCATACCATCCTCAAGCAAATGGAACAATGGAAGCCTTTAAAAAGATCCTCGAGAATTCACTGCCAAAGATCTACAATGTCAATAGGGATGATTGGGACTTGAAGATATGAGTAGTGATGTGGGCATACATGACCACATGAAAAACATTGACAGGGAAGACAACATTCAGATTGGTGTATGGACAAGAAGCTGTGGTTCCATTAGAATTTCTAATATCTAGTCTGCGCGTAGCAGAAATTACAAACATGACCGAGCGAGGCATAGTTCAAGAAAGGCCAAGTCAACTGATCATCATGGAAGAAGATACGATTCTAACAGAGTTTCACCAAGAGGTACAGAAATCAAGGGACAAATCTTGGCATGATAGACATATCAAGAGGAAAAATTTCAAGGAGGGAGACCTATTATTGGTGTACAACAGTAAATCTCTTCAATACCCAGGAAAATTCAGAATGCATTGGTTGGGACCATATGAAGTAAAGACTGTCACAGATGGGGGAGTTGTACAGTTGAAGGACTTGGGAGGAACAAAACTTAGAGGAATGATCAATGGGAGTCAACTGAAGCTGTATAGGGACAGTTGACCTCCTCGCAACTAAAAAAACAAACAAAGGACTGCGTGCAACAACATAGGGGTTATCGCGCTAGACATCAAAATACAACAACCAGTGAAAGAATACATGGTGCATCGAAAAGGGAACGTCCACGCACACTTTCCAAACAACATAACGCATAATCGAAAACATTAGCGCGACGGAGAAAGGACCAACGGTCATAAAAAGACAGAAATTGCAGAAATGGCGGGTACAACAAATAGGTGTCAACCGACGGCATCTATCAAAATTGAATGTCAAGAATGATTGACGAGACGACGCATTAATCGCTCCTATCAAAATTGAATATCAAAATTGAATTCAATGAAAGGTACGCGGGAAGTGCCAGTTCATTCAAAACACTACTTGGGTAACGTCTATGAGAAGTTTCACACGATTCCTATATAAGGAAAGCATGCAGGGATCAGAAGGGTTATTGTGAAAGTGAGAAAATCACAGAGCGACAGAGTATACAGAGCAGAGAGTGAGTTTGCAGGAGTTACATAACGAACTAATATCGACGGAGACCATTTTTACCACCATGACACCACCCAAGTTAGGAGCATAGAGACAGGCTTGCAGACGACCTCAAAGAAAACTTAGAGCACATCAAAATCCACAGGTAAGCGAACAACAACCACCACAGCCTACAAAATTCCTCAACTTGGACGAAATATCGTTTCCCAATATGGAACCAGGGAGCCCCACACCAGTGGTGGAGGAAACCCAACAAACAACAACAGTGGGCATGGATATTGATATATCGGAAGTGGGACAGAGCCAATAGGCCAAGGATGCAGGAAATCCATCGCACCCTAAAAACTCTGAAGAAGCCTCGAGGGTTAATGGGGCGATCCCAAACCAGACAGAAGCAGTTGCACCAGAAAATTCACACACAACAACGTCAGAGCAGCCACAAGAGGGCATAGTAGAAGATGTCATTGGTCGGGAAGAGGCTTATATAGAGGAGATAACAATGGAGGCTGGAACCTTGAGTCAGCTACCATAGTGAAAGGGCAAGTAGCCAGTACCAAGATCACCGTGTAGGTAGGATGCAACAACCATAGTCTTACCGTGCATTCATGAAGGGGTGCGTATCGCGGCTAACCTGTTAGATTGCGTGGAAAAACTACGGTACTCAAATCACGATGTGACTTACATGGACAAGTTTCCATAGTTTGCAAAGCAAGTTTACCTGGATACCATCGGTATAGGACCCTTCGGCGAACCAATTGTCCAACCGAAGTAGTGGGCAGCCGGACTGGCCAACACCAGGATTCTAAACCTATTGGAGATTCCGCACTTTGGAAGGGGTCGTGACGTAAACAAGTGCGTCAAGCAACTGATGGAATTTACCTATGGGTGGAAGATCCTGTCTCGATAGACATAGAGCTCATTATGTATATTACATGGCTTCCATCTCAGGGGGAGACACCCGCGCAGTTTCTCGATGAAAAAACTAAGGAGAAGACACAGGCCGAGGAAATGAATAAGATGTATGACATAGAAAGAGGGTCACACCGAATCATGATTAAGCGCATTAGTGACGCAACAACTAGAATGGACACAAATCTCATAGCGTGCAAGTTGCTTAGGAAGTTTCGCAAGGAGGAAGTCCCTGCTGGGATCGTTGCAGCTGCAACGCAGTGTGCGGAAGGCACTATACTTAGCTGGGCCCCGTACTTGTTAAATCTGTTCCTTGAAGACTGGAAGGATGCGTAGGACCTAGGGACATAGTTCCACTACTCATCTTGATCGCCTTGGTCGGATGGAGGGAGCCTAAATATACATACTTTTGTGAGCGATCCACTCGTTGCCACACAACGTGATACCTATCATTGGGGAGTACTTCGGACCCCAAAATCAAAAGTGCAAATGTAGGCATGTTCCCAGGGTATTACAACGACCTGCAGGAAAGCATTGCCAACACTTGGCAGGTTACGCCAGAAGTGGTCGCACAATATCAGGGCATAGCCAACTTTAAAATGACCAGGCATGTAGTATGGATCCAAGAACGAAAGGATCCTGAGAAATAATGGCTACAACTGTGGCATTGCATCAAGGAAGAGGACGTAGAGATGGCCATCAAGGATTGGCAAGATGACTAGAGAGTTCCAATTCTGAATCAATAGATGTCAATGGATAAGGAGGCCAATGCAGGGAAAGAACAAACACTTGCAAGAGACAAAACAACGCCCAAGAAGACAAAGCCAGGAAAGAAGCTGAAACAACAAAAGAAAAGGGGTGCGCCCAAGAAAGGTACCTAGGCAGAGAAGAAGAACAACACCCAGGCACCACAGGAACAAGAAAAAGAGATTGAGATAGCACAAGGGACCACATCAAGTGCTACTCAACAAGAGCAAGGCTAGAACAAGAGGTCGATCATACACATTGGGGGTGTGTGCAAGAAAGCTAAGGCACAAAAAATGCCACTGGAATATACAATCATTGAGGACGATGTTGACCTCGTGGTTGAAATGGTCCAGGACCAAACAACGAAGGATTTTGAAGAAGCCCAACGTCAAAGGGACAAGATCCAGGAAGAGCTGATCGACATGAGACAACTCCTAGAGCAGATCAGAGAAACACAGAGGGTGGGCAGAGAAATAGAGTCAGTCCCCGCAACATCACAAACAAGAGCCAAGGCTGTACCAAGCGAGCAGGATATGATCCAGGTGATAGCACATGGGAGCTCGACTTTTCATGTTACACCCAGCATGCTACGCATGGACGAAATTGTGGGCCAAACACCATTGAAAGATATGACACAAATACAGTTGGTAATGGGACAAATACCAACCAAGGCATTATATAAATTGAAAGTCAACGTCGCGCAGGAGGTACAGTCGTGTGCATGCACAGATGCAACAGAGTTGCAGTAGACGAAGAACAACCGAGAAGAGTTGGATTTGGTGCTCAAGCAGGTCAATATTGAGACCAAGGACAAGAAAGATCATGCGGATAGGCTCGAGCAGGGATTGACTATAGCCTATGACATAATTCCAAAGAGTGTGCATACATCAGAGCCCACGACGACGCAACAAATTGATCAGATTGTGCAAACAAACGATAAATACATGCATGAGATCAAGAACCTTTGGGAACAACTCATCCCTACCACTCCCTCGAAGGTGAAGAAGCAGTAGGAAAGATGGAGGAAATGGAACGACAAGTTAGCGCAGTTGTCGACTTGTTTGATAAAGAAACACAACTATGGACAAAGCTAGAGGAGGATCAACAGGTCCAATAGTGGGACCAGGAAGAGGAAAAGATAAGCGCAACTATCCTGGACCTCAAGCATAGGTAGAAGACGATGCAGATCATTGAGTGCCTCAAAGGAGTACAAGATATGAAGAAGCTGCAACCAAAACTCATAGCCATGTAGACACAAAAGAAGGATCAACAAGATCAAATGGAACCTCTCCAAGAGCTAGCAGCGGAGGTTATTGCGTAGGTAGAAGAGGCCAAGAAGAACATGGTACAAATTCAGGTAGAGTGCGCAAAGATGATCAGTGAGGAGATTACAACGTAAGTATTGGACTCACTCAGAGAAAAGACCGTGCAAGCTCAAACACAAGCAAGGGAACTTACAAAGAAGTTCCAGATTATAGCAGGAGCTGTTGAAGAAGCACACAAAGTTTAGGTGGCTCAGGACGAGCCACATGTCATTGTTGGGGGCATGTTGGATGCAAGCCTAGTAAGGAGAAAATGTTATTTTTGGGAAGAGAAGCATGTAAGGAGGAAAGGATAGCTGGAAGGAAAAGCAACACATGTAATGGAAGCAGGCAAGGCGCGCATGCAAGGAATACCTAATGACGCTAGGGTTAGGGTTTTGTAATGTATTGTAATGGATGATGAGCCAAGGATATAAATAGGTAGTACTTAGAGGGAGCGGGGGTCGTCGGTTGAGAGAGAAAAAGAGAGAGCCGACCAGGGAAGAGAGAGTTGTAAGAACTGTACGAGTCAGTAAGTTGGTGAGCTAGGGAAGCTATGAGCGACTCGATCCCGAGGGTTAGATCGCAGGATGAGGAGCTTGGTGCGATCTAGTCAGCCTCACATGGATTGAGGAGCCTGTTGAAGAGAGTAAGATCTAAGATTGTAAACACACATGACATGATATATTATCGAACCATAATAAAGAGCTTGAGAGCCAGATCTTTGTGCACGTAACCTAGGAGGGGGTGAACTACGGTAACACCTGTGTTGTGTGAATGAATGAATGTGTCTTGTTGTTGTTAAATTTTGAATGTTAGATGAATGAATTAACTAGTAGATCTGGTATTTCACATGCATGAATAGAATGACTTCTATAATCAGATGTTAGACTGAATAAATAGAGATTACAATATACAACTACAAATCTCCATTCATTCCCAAGTTGCAAACACCTGAGTATTGCAGCCACCCATAAAGCTATCTCGGGTGAGACTACAAAGTACACTTGCTGTGTTACCTTCTGGTCTTCTAGAGAAACCGATAATTTTAAAGAGTTTTTGTTGGGAGCTTATTAAATCTAAACTGGGTCAATCTATGATAATAAGGTAAAATCAGAATAACCCATAAAAAAATCCCCATAAAAAATCCTAAATTAAAAAGTAGAAATAAAAGAACAAACACATAACAATGGATATGGTATACTATTATTTATGGTAAGAGTTATAGAAGTGAAGTTTTTTGTATTATGTATAACTAGTTATCTTCTAGATGCCCTGATGGTAGTTTTTTTATATATATTTTTAACTCACATTACTTTAGTTTTATAATTTATTTTAAAATGAAGGTTTTCAAATTCTAGATTATGAAAACAATTAAACTTTGATTCAAATTCTTTTATCTTTTTACATTCACACTTTATTAGAAAAACATGTTGGGAGGGGTTGCATGGCATATTACATAAAATTCTTTATTCAAATTCTTTTATTTTTTTACATTCACACTTTATTAGAAAACATGTTGGGAGGGGTTGCATGGCATATTACATAAAATTCTTTATTCAAATTCTTTTATTTTTTTACATTCACACTTTATTAGAAAATTGGGAGGGGTTGCATGGCATATTACCTAAAATTATTTAGGCTTATATGAGATTGTGACAAATTGGGTTCATACATTGAAGATGCTTTGGGAGGGGTTGCATGGCATATTACATAAAATTGTTTAGGCTTATATGAGATTGTGACAAATTGGGTTCATATATTGAAGATGCTTTTTGGTAATAGAGTTACAAATGGTTAAATTTGTGAACACCTAGCCACTTTTTTGCCAAATTGAAAGGTTTCTTATTGACTTATTGCTACTTCAACAAAATTGAAGTCTAAACATTTATCCTCAGTCTTTTTCAGCATTAACAAAAGCATAAACATGTTAAGTTTGAAGCATCATGTTAACTTGCCAAATTGAATAGGAGCTTAGGCAATGAAATGAAAGGGTTAATATCCTTATTATATAAAAGTGGTCTTTTACCAATATCAATATATGACCATGCCTAAAACTAAAAACTTATTAAAAAAAATTTATAAACCATAATTTCATTTTTACAAAGACCCTTTTGCATTGAAAGGGAAGTCCTTCAATAACCGTTGTTTATTGAAGTAAATTGTTACAAATTTTTTTATGTACCATAATTTCATTTTCACAAGATCATGATAACATTGAAAGTTGTTTATTGAAGTAAATTGTTACAAATTTTTTATGTACCATAATTTCATTTTCACAAGATCGTGATCACATTGAAAGGAAGTTCTTCAATTATCATTATTTATTATTATCATTATTTATTGTAGTGTTTCAAAATAAAGCTATATACCAATAAAGATTTATCTTAACCTTGAATATAATAAGTACTTTAATAGTCGTTGTTTATTGAAGTAAATTGTTACAATTTTTTTATGTACCATAATTTTATTTTCACAAGATCATGATCACATTTTTTTTTCCACAAAAAAAATTCGTAATTTCATTAAGGAAATACAAAATTACATTCGCAGGTATATACTGACTATTATGAAATAGCCAAGTATATAGTAACTAGAAAGGGAACGACAGATAAGAACCAAATTACATTTAACTAGTGCCTGAAGCACTTCAGCCCGAGAGGGCCCAGATTTAGCTAATAAGCCGCTAAACAAAGTTACAAAACAAGTCAAAATAGACTGGGAAGACCCTGCATCTACAAGAACTTAGTTCAGAAGCTGCACGCCTGAATATGGACCTCAAAGTGCGAGCACTGCACGCCCGATAGTGGACCTCAAAGCTCTAACCCAACCTCCAAAAAGAAGTAGAAAAACCCAGCAACCAATATGAAAATTATCAGATCCCAGGTCCAAAGACCTAGTACCTGGTCATCAAACCACCGAGAGAGAGCCACCAAGGAAACCCCTAATCAGATCAAGATGAAGACGGAGAAAAGAAGTCCAGATCCACCCAAAAATAAACTAGATCCGTCGTAGTTTGGACCAAAAACTCTGTGCAAAAGAGACAACCGCCCACCAGGGCAGAGCTACTAGCGAAAAAATGCGGCTACCGTCAGCCAAACCCCAGGTAGAGGAAAGCTATCTGGATGAGGAAAGAGCAGAGAGGGATACGGCTAAGGAATAAACCCTAACCACCCCAAGAACCAACGAAAGGAGCTTCGGAAGCTTCAGAAATGTGGCAAGAAACGTTGTTGGAGCGACAAAAAACCTCCGAACCACACGCAACAACACTTTCAGTCTGCCTCCACTCCAAGCGTTGCATCCCCGAGCTCTGTGCAGACTACATCGACGGGAATAATGGTGCAGAGCGGCGGCTAGGGTAGAACCCTAGCCGCGCTCCCATAACGTTGTTGTAGATTGTTATAAAAGAAGTTTCAGTATTGCAGTTCACAAGATCATGATCACATTGAAAGGGAAGTTCTTCAATTATCATTATTTATTGTATTGTTTCAAAATAAAGCTATATACCAACGAAGATTTATCTTAACCTTGAATATAATAAGCACTTAGAGAGATCAAAAGAAATAGAGATAGTATCAATCCTTAAAAGATATGGGGTTAAGATGAATCTACGTTAGTTTAGTTTATTATATATTTTACAAATATTATTTTATATTTTATTGTTTTATTATTATGATTGACTATTTTCAGTTTTCATTTTTATATCTTTAATTTTATTTTCAATTTAGTTCATTAACATTGAAAAAAAATGCATAAAGATGGACGTATTAGTTAGGAGGAGGTTGTGTTGTCCATCTTAAAAATTATTAGAGGCATTTAAACACCCAAGAATGTATTGCATTTGTAAAGTTGAGTAACTCTAATAAACACAAATAAAATGATAAGAATTACAAGTGAGATGGTTGAAACCTCTATTTATACTAAAAAGAAAAAAAAAAAAAAATTCTTAAATTTCCAACATATAAATGATAAGATATTTATAAAATAATATGAAGGCCTAGAAATATAACATTATTACAAATTTTGTTATAGAACAAAATTTCATTTTTTCAAGATCATTATCCATCGAAGATATTTAATTAGATTAAAAGTTTTTAATATTTTAGTATTTAAAACTATGTATTTCAAGATTTCAATAAAATGCAATATAATTCACAAGTTAAAATAGGAAAATTTGTTTTTTAAAAAATAAACAAAATTAACATTAAAACTTCTAATAATTATTAGGAAGTTGTTAAAATCTAAAAGTTAATGAAAACAAAATTCAATTGATGTCAAGCAAACAACCTATGGGAGATGAGATATTGGCACAAGTTAAAATAAGAAAAATTGTTTTTTAAAAAATAAACAAAATTAACATTAAAACTAGTAATAATTATTAGAAAGTTGTTAAAATCTAAAAGTTAATGAAAACAAAATTCAATTGATGACAAACAAACAAGTTATGGGAGATGAGATATTGAGCCCCACCTATGGGAGATGAGATATTTGCAGGGCTCAAGTGTCCTATTCAACAACCTATTTGTATTATGAAATGGAAGTCATCCAATAACTACTATTAATTTTAGCAGTTCATGGTGTAGAAAAGAGACCCAAGGAAGATGATGCTATAAATCACACTTGTGAAGACCTAGCCCCTCTTATCAATTTGAAAGATTTCTTGATTGATGGAAATTCCTTGCTACTCCTTGCATAAATTTATTAATGATGAAATTGAAGCCCAAACCTTTATCTTTAGCCTTCCAAGCATTAACAAAGGCATACTTGGGGTGGCAAGAGAGGGGGGAGTCATATTTGATTATGAAGGAATTAGGAATTTGAGTTTTCTTGGGGAATTGGGATAGGCACGGACAATGAAGCTAAGGCCCCAACTCTCTACAAAGGGATCCTGCTTCTCAAAGCCCAACAAGTAAAGGAATTTATTGCGGTAGGAAATTTTAAGATAATTCTTAGAACCATTTAAGGAAAAGCAATATTAAAATTGCCCCTCCTTAGCTTGGATAATAAGAAGGATCCATCAAGAAATTAACGAATTTGATAAAATATATTTCTTTCATGTGCTTCGCCATTGGAATGAATTAGCATATTGTTAAGCAAACCAAGGTGTATCATTGAATTATGGGCAATGTTTAATAAATGGGGGGACAACATTCCATTACCCCCCTTAGGAATTAAGGTTTCTCTATACTGGAAGTCTTAAGTTGCTACAAGGTGAATCCCCCCCTCTTGATGCCAATGGATCAACGATGGTGGTGTTATCACCTTAACAATTTTTCTATCAGGATCTAAAAAAATTTGAGGTTCAACGAGATGCTATACCATAGTAGAGGCGTGATAGTTTAGGGCACTCGGCTATATCCCGCGTCATATGAATGAATATAGCGGAGGCGGGAAGGGAGTAGCTCGGCGGACCGACGATCTTGAAGAGTCTCAAATCCACGGTCGAGGCCCACATCGGACCAACAAATAGCACGAAACTTAACATCGCAAAGGCAGACTGGGGAAAACCACTATGGTTTTGATGGGGAACGCGTGGCGCTCTTACACACGCATCGAGGGAGACAACGAATTTCTCGAAACCACTTTTCCTATGGCCCCAATATCACGTGGTTCAAAATGTCACATCAATAACTCGCGGGAAGAATGGTGGTTGGTCAGATCACCTCACATCACCGGTCCAGGTACTTTCCTAGATGATATACTAAAAGGATGTCGTCGCATAACTAACTCGAGGCTCATCATTTGAAGTGGATTGATGAATCGTGGCACACCAACGTACTGTGACAGTAATTCGTGATCAAAGTCTAAAAACCATCAAATATCAGATATGAAATCATTTTATCCTATTCTGGGAAATTGCCATCTTATGCGTAAGAAAAACAAGCTCGGCCTATGTTACTGAAATTCTGTAAATTCAAAGGGTGGCTAAATCAAGGTCTCTGCAAAGTCCGAAAGGTATGGATAATACCCATCAAACGATGTCTGGCGCATTTGGGTTCTCAACTAATGTACCAAGCAGGTCAATAAGTAAGAATGAAAGATGGGTCTTGCAGATACTGGCGACTAAATTTCATATCGAACCTGAAACTAAGGCAGAGTCGGGAGTCAAATTAAACCCCGTTATGAGGGATCTCGTCATAAATGAACACGCGGACAACACCTGCCACCCAACCGAAAATAAGAAGAGGAGAAAAAGGCGGAGGACAGAGGCCAAAACCAAGATGATAGAAAGCGTCGGGGAAAATCTCGATTGGTGGAGTACCCTGGAGGACGAAATCGCCAAGATGAGGTGAATCCTCAAGTAAAATTTTGGTGTATTTCAGAAAGTTTTGGACAGATTTCGGCTTAAGAAAAGGGAGTCCTGATATGATAGACCTTTTACTAACGGTCCCTTTAAATAATACAATTGTTCTTCCTTTTTGTAACTTGTATCTGCTTTTTGAATTACGAGGAAGTCAGAACGTTTTAAATTCCACACAAAATCCCTCTATATATGCTTGGCCTCACGAGTATAGAGAAAGGAGAGAAGGGAGGAGCCTGCCCTCTGTGCAGTTAAACTTTGTAAATCTTTGGGGCTGAAATGAATACATGGATGCAAAGGTAGATTTTGGACTTTTTATGAAAATATTCTAATTGGTGGTGTTATGAGTCTCGTTTTCTCTCATAGTGTGTGATTCCTGTTATTCTATATTTCATTTTGCTTTCTTCTGTCTAAATTGAGAAATTAAAAGTCTAGAATTCATTATTCAATGCTCTCGGCTTGTCGATTTAGACTATGTTTGTCTCTTCTAAACCATTTCATAATGCATTACTATAATGCTATGATAATAGTTGTGTGTTTCTTTTCTTCTGATACCATCTAAATTTTCAAGCATAAACTCAGAAGTCACTTCCTCATTTAGCCTTTTCCTCTTAATTGTTTTCATGATTTGGCAATGCATCCTACAATCTTGACCCCATATCCCAAAGGTCATCTTCAACTCTTCAACAATTTTATTAAAAACCTCAAAACAAACCAAATCTAGCCACCGATTTCCATAGATATATCAAGTGACACGAGAGAGCCCTCTCTGAGTTGAGCAGGCTAGTGCCTCAGCTCTAAAGCTGGTTGAAACAGTTACCTCCGTCGTTTGTCTATTCAGCCGGACAAAATTTACAGAGTGCTAACAGGTGGAATCCATTCTCCATACATTCTCACACATGAATTAATATGTTTTGCAAGATATTCAAGTTTGTTGATAAATGTGGGTTGGATATTCAAGGCAAGAGCCATCTTCAGAATTTTCAAGGGATTGCAAGCAATGTTTGTCTTGAGCATTCTTCCAGTCACAGGGTTGCTCGAAGCCATCATGAGATTTCCCCTTCTTGGGCACTGATTTCACCTCTTTCTTAACTATGCTTGAGTGCTTCGTTCTTGTGGTTGTGGGAATTAACTTCAATTGAATATTGGTTTATTTGGTCTTCGCTTCCAGTTAGAGCTCCTTTAGGATTTCTAGTTCATGGTTGCCTAGTTTTAAAAGGTGGTTCTTGAGACTTTTGGGTACAAAGGCGAGCTAAGGCTAGGTCGTCTAGTGAATCCAACGGTTGGAGAGAAATGTAACATTGTGTGTGTAGTAAATGCCCTACATGTGAAATTAAAGAATAGAAAAAGGGTTTAAGTTTTTTATGAAGGAGGTGGGTGAGGCACGTTGTGGTGTTACCAATGCCTTCATCAAATGGTAACCATTGACAAGTAGAGTTGAAAAATAAATTACATAATAGGAGCTCTATAATAGACACCTATGCAATTCACACACAATACATGTTGTAGATATAAAAAAGTGGCAAAAAGGGGTAGATACTTTCATGGGTGTTCAACGCAGCAGGAATATGGTATTTCTTTATAGGTTGAATTTGTTAAACAAGTGCTTTAGGGGACGGTGTCTCATCTTGGCATCCTAAATTCAGTTCTAATCCCTCCTATTCAGCCTAACACTTCTTTTGTTTCAAAATATTCTTGGGCATCCTTGACCTCCACACAATTCAATGCTCTTCCAGATGAAAAGAACAAAGAGAAGACCTCCTAGGACCATGAAGAAAAGATAAGTAAAAAGCATTGAATTGAAGAGGTTCATAAGAAATCATGATTTTAGTGTATCTATTAGTTTATATGTCTTAATATGTATTTTTGAGTTATATCTTTGCTTCAACAATTTGTTAGGGAGTACATTGGGCGGGTTTTGATAGGTGTGATTTGGACTCCTAAAAGCTATGGGTAAACCTATTCACCCTTGTTATTTTTTAATGTAAGGCACAAAGTTTCCTTTTATTTTGTAATAGCTTCTTAGCATGGCTACAACCACCCTTTTTTAATATAAATGTTATCCTTTGTTTTTATAGAGGTGGCACTCTATTAATGGGGATTTCTAATATTGTTTCTCTTAGTAATGTGTGAACTCGAAAAATACTAGAAATCAAATCTTAACCATAATAAAATTGATAGGTATTTTGTTGTTCGGTCTTTGTCCTCTTGATGTTTTCTTCTAGCTTTATGTACAAGCTATAGGAAGTTAGATGAAGTGAAGTTGGTTTATTCTTCCTATTGATTTGACCAAAGGTGTAGTTTGTGTGACCATAACACATTAGCTTGTTGCTCTGCTTCTTGTCTTTAGGAAAATAAATTGAAATGCACGATATTATTGTAGATTTTTAATGACTAAAATCAACAAACTGAAATTCTATCAAACACTTAGCAACCTAGAGATAATTGTATTCATAAACTTCATAAATGCAAAAACCCACATTCATAAATTTCCATAAGCAAAAATACACATTGCTAAGCAAAATATGTAGCGGAAAAACACAGTGGACAACAACCCAATAACACTCATAAATTTAGACAAATGTCAGGGAAAACCCCAATGTGGGGAAACCCAATGAGAGGGAGAGAGATCTTATTATTATGCTTCAGAAAAGTACAAAACAACAACAAAACCACATTTCCAACCAAGGAAAATACCTCACAGCACCAAATTTGTCCCACAGAAATATGCCTCGTTTTCCATGCCAAAACCATATTGTTGTACGACCACCTCAGTACCTCGTTTTTCATGCCCACATTCATCTGTACGGACTATTCTGTACGGCCCAGAAATAGTGAACAAAAAACTGAAATCCACCTCAAAATTCGTGCCCGAAGCTGCCTCGATTTTCGTGCCAAATCCGTACAACTGTACGGACTGTACATAATCGTACAGAATGTACGGACCCGTACAGTATGACCTCCCACAGTAGAAAAAAAAATTTCGGCCCAAAACTCACAGAATTTTTTTCTCAGGATTTGTGTCCTCCTTCCTTGGAAAACGTGCCCTCTTTGCTGCTCACTTTCCTCTCTCAAGCATGCTCAGAAAATCTCTCTAACTCTCCTCCCGATTTCCTCTCAACATGTTTTGCACACTACCCAATGCATTATTTTATAATTTGAAAATGACATTTTCCCCCCCAAAGTGTCTTTTCACCTTCCCAACCCTAGATCCAAAGGCCAAGATTAGATCTTGCCTTTTTCAAGATCAAGGGTCATGATCCATTCCCTCCAAAATGAATCACTTGAAATATTAAAGTGATTTCACTTTATTATAGAAGTGCTTTATGAAAATAAATTCACTTTAAAAATAAAAGGTACACTTTACTAAGAAAGTCACTTTAATAAAATAACCACTTAAAACAACTTTATAAAAAACTATTACAAAGTTAAGTGCCTGGTAGTGTAAACATTAAGGTAACATCCGCATACAAGACAAAACATGCAGAGTATCTCCCGAGCTAAAAACTAACACTCCTTCTTAGCGAGGGAGGTACTTCTGGTAGCACCACCAGAATCTGTCTCCATCTCAACAACTGCCATAGCTGCTCCCTCTGTACCAAAAGTCTCTGCTCCCTTTGAACATGAAGCCACCACTCCCACTGCACTGGAAGCCTCTACTGCTACCTCTATTGTACCACGAATTGAAGACATGCTCCTAGGAGATTGCACACTCTCCTGAGCATCCAACTGTGTCGACTCATGCCTGCTAAGTCCCTTGAGAGTCCCGAAATAAGACTGAGTGCCATGTATCAACTCTCTCTCCTGTGCTACCTGCCAACTCTTCGACACAGAATCTGAGTCAAAACATCCACTGGACCCCAACACAGGTCTACCCAACAACCTGTATAAGCCCTCATACTTGACACCAAGAATTACTGATGTGTCAACAGTTGCTCCCACAGGATACAAAAGCACATGTCCACTGTTGAAAACAACTCCAAATCCACTCTCATCCAAAGCTGACATCGAGAGAAAATTAACTGTCAAATCTGAAACATATAACACCTCGCCAACCTCCAGAAGACCTCCTGACTCTTATTGGAATCTCATCTTTCCAACCCCCTTTACAACATGTTGTGGGCCAACTCCACAATTCACGCTATAGTCTGAGTTTATCAGTAAGATTGAGGAAAACTGACCTCAACCCGGTCATGTGCCAAGAAGCACCACAGTCCACAAACCAAGATTCAATGTCCTCAAACACTAGGCATCCACTGCCCACGAAACCATCCATGAGAGAGAACTCCTTCTCAAATATCTAATCAAACTCTGCAACTTCTACTAAAGATGACACCTTTGGTTCCGGTTTCTTCTTCTTCTTGTTCGGACATTGACTAGCATAGTGGCTAGTCTTGTGACATGCAAAGCATTTCACCTTGCTCATGTCCTTCTTATTGCCCTTTACCACAAGAGAAACATTCTTTTCATCTGCACCATCCAATGCCTTTTCCTAAGACCCCTCCCGGATCTCATCCTACGTAAAATCATCCCATAATCTGCTCCAGTCAGGGAGGTTCTCTCTCCCCACCACACACTTGACGAAAACTTCCCACTCCTTGGTGAAGCCTTTGAGGGATATCCGCACCAACTCTGAGTCGGGAATGACTTCTCCAACAACTGGCAACTCGTCCTTCACCTGTGCAACCCGAGTGAGGTAGGTGGCCACACTCTCTCCTTTGACCATCCTAGCTCCATGGAGCTTGTCCCGGAGAGCCATTTTCCGGTTCTCGTTCTTAGCCTCATACAAGCCTTTCAGTGCAACCCACATTTCATTGGCTGTCTTCTTCTCAGCCAAATGTGGAATAAGGTGGTCTCTGACCCTGTCCAAGATGATTCTCTGAGTCTTGGCTTCCCTCGCCTCATGAACATCAAGAGATATGGGATCTGAGGTAGGTACAGGCACAATGGTGTTCACAAACGACCACAATTTGTTCTCCTTGAGAACACTGCTGATGTTAACCTTCCAATGTAGGTAGTTGGAGATCCCCTCTATTCTATCTTCAAACTTGATGCTGGAAGTCATCTTTGTCCACCTGACAAAGAACCTTTTCTGCCTTCTTCAAGAAAATACAACAACAAATCACTTGTTGTTCCAAGTTCCAAATGCTGCCCACTGAACTTCAGAGCACAAGCTTTGATACCATGTAGATTTTTAATGACTAAAATTAACAAACTGAAATTCTGCCAAACACTTAGCAACCTAGAGATAACTGTCTTCATAAACTTCATAAATGCAAAAACCCACATTCAGAAATTTCCATAAGCAGAAATACACATTGCTAAGCAAAATATGCAACGAAAAAACATAGTGGACAACAACCCAATAACACTCAGAAATTTAGGCAAATGCCAGGAAAAACCCCAATGTGGGGACACCCAACGAGAGAGAGAGAGAGATCTTATTGTTATTCTTCAGGAAAGTACAAAACAACAACAAAACCACATTTCTAGCCAAGGAAAATACCTCACAACACCAAATCTGTCCCACAGAAATCTGCCTCGTTTTTCATGCCAAAACTGTATTGTTGTACGACCACCTCTATACCTCGTTTTCTGTGCCCACAGTCAGTTGTACGAACTGTTCTGTACGGCCCAGAAACAATGAATATAAAACTGAAATTTGCCTCAAAATCCATGCTCGAAGCTGCCTCGATTTTCGTGCCAAATTCGTACGACTATACGGATCTGTATAGTACGACCTCCCACAGCATAAAAAAAAATTTTTAGCCCAAAACTCACAGAATTTTTTTCTCGAGATTCATGCCCTCCTTCCTTGGAAAACGTGCCCTCTTTGCTGCTCACTTTCCTCTTTCAAGCATGCTCAGAAAATCTCTCTAACTCTCCTCCCGATGTCCTCTGAACATGTCTTTCACACTACCTAATGCATTCTTTTATAATCTGAAAATGACATTTCCCCCCCCAAAGTGTCTTTTCACCTTCCCAACCCTAGATCCAAAGGCCAAGATTAGATCTTGCCTTTTTCAAGATCAAGGGTCATGATCCATTCCCTCCAAAATGAATCACTTGAAATATTAAAGTGATTTCACTTTATTACATAAGTGCTTTATGAAAATAAAGTCACTTTAAAAATAGAAGGTACACTTTATTAAGAAAGCCACTTTAATAAAAGAACCACTTAAAACAACTTTATAAAAAACTATTACAAAGTTAAGTGCCTGGTAGTGTAAACATTAAGGTAACATCCGCATACAAGACAAAACATGCGGAGTATCTCCTGAGCTAAAAACTAACAATTATTCCTATCCATGCTTATTTGTTGTATGCTCCCTGATCTCAAGACCATGGCTATGCTATTTTCTATTTGTCATAGCCTTCATGGGAAGTTAATCAAAATATAAACAATAACTCAATTTAAATAATTTAAATAGTTTTTTAGTCACTCAATCACATGCTCCTTCTCTATTTCTTGAGGTATGCATTCAATCAAATGCTCCTCCATCACATTTATCGCAATGAATCACAACCTCTTCTTGCTCATACTTCTCACTCTCCACATATTCCTGGTGATCTATCATTGATCCCATTTCTAATGTGTTATTCTCATCCTCTTGTCTCTAACATGCTTGCTCTTCTACTTCAACCTCTCCTTTAACATTTTTTCATTGTTTTAATAGTTTTTTCTTTGCAAGTTTAAGGCGAAACTATAAGTCTCATTTAGGATTGCATCTCCACCATGCCAATTTTTTCCAAATGGATAATTTTATACTGATCTAGATACTTACTAATATTCTCCTTATAATCCTTTACGAGACTAGCTATAATCACTGCTCTACAAAATTATGTAGTGTATTCATCTATGAATTTGGTTTTTAGCTTTAATCTTTTGAATATACTTCCAATAGATAATAATTAATAGGAAGACATATACTTATCTCGCAATTTAGCATCATCCATATTGTCCAACATCTATGTACTAGATTATGGGAGTTGTGGAGAATGTTAATGGATAAAAAAATGTGCTTCCCCTCTCCCTGTAAGTGAATTAAGTGCATAAATCATCTTCGATCAAGGGAACCCTCGACCACCTAATGTAAGTCGAATCTCCTTTTTTTCCACGAGAAAAAAAAATGTATTTTTTTCATATAAGATTAAAATGATAGATATTAGATGCTTATACAACATTTTGAAAGCCTTTCTGAGGTCCAAAAAGAGACATATGTATGTCCATGTAGCCACCATATAGAAAAAAGATCTACAAATACATATTCGACTTTAAAAACCCAAAAAGTTTGTTCCGGGGTCCAATTCTATTTTTTCCAGGTCAGAAAATCCAGGGAAAACCCCCGAGTACTTCCCCTCATTTGAACAAAGTCCAAGTCTTTATACCTCTATCCTCTCTGAAAAGGAGCAAAGTCCTCTTATATAGTAATCCATAAGTATTGTTCAAGAAATTATAAAAACCAACACCATTGTAGTCTAAGAATAAGATAGTTATAATCTTCATAAGAAAGTGTTATGCGAATAAATGGAGAAGAATCCATTTAAGTCTTCATCTACTATCGATTCACCTAGTAGAAGTTGTATGTCCTCTTTTGACAAGATATTCGCCATTTGATTCCTTTTATAGAAGATGTGTGCAAATTAAACCTATGCAAAACCTTCCAAGATACCCCAAATTTCATCAAATAAGGGATAAAGAGTAAAATTCCCTAATAAGTATTCCTTTTTGAACCATTTAATGGCCATGAGTGAACCCCCAAAGATTTGTATCCATGTCAATCTATATTCAACTACCAGATTTAAAGTTAATTTTAGGCCCATAAACTCAGCCAAGTTATTAGAATGAGATCCAATGCCTAATTTTAAACTAATTGTATGGGAATTAGAGAAGAAAAATATGCCACCAACACACACCATAGGAGGCTCACCCTCTAAGGCTCCATCAAAATAAGCCCCAAGGTTTTGATTTGTCTATGAATTATTCTCTAACTTGACAAAGGGGATTTGGAACCCTCACTTCCCTAATAGAAGCTAAAATATTCTACCCTTGCATAGCACATTGTACTAGAGTAGTAACCTTGTTGTTAAATATTCTAGCATTTATGGCAAGCCAAATGCCTCAAGAAATGACCAAAGGTAATACCCTAAAAGGTTTTGTAGTAGGGTTTCCATAAGAAATTTTGATCCCCTATTCAATAGAATATCTAACCCAAGCATCCCTTAACCCTATGAAACCCTCAAGTTCCTTCCAAACAATGTTTAACAAAACTAGAGGACATTATTAAGTGGTAATTTGTTTCATCACTTTCCATGCACAGACTACACCAACATGTCCTTTGAAGTTCCTCCTTTGTAAGATGTCCCAAGTTAATATTGTATTGTTTAAAAGCAACCACATAAAAATGCAAGATTTAGTAGGGAATTTGAAATGCCAAACTTTTCTTCACCGTCATCTATGAGGTTCCTGATTACCTTATGAAGCAATTGCTTTATAACCCTCCCTAGGTGTATAAACCCCATAAAGGTTCAAATTCCATACCAAAGAATCATCCACACCTTTAATTCATATATAGTTTGATTTGAGATTTACTACATAAGCATCCCACATGGGTTCATATTCCTCCTTTAATACTAAATCCCTTACCAACAACCACTCTTGATGCCAGATTGTAATCATATTCAGGTCTATAATTTGATGTAAGATGTATATTACTATGGTCCTTAAATGTTGTATAATGTGCACTGGAAGCCTGTAATATCCACCACTACCTATCCAAGGAGCCACCCTCACTTGGAACTTTGTTCCTCTTCCCATCCACCAAGTTAGATACTTCACTATCAAAGATAATGTAACTAAAACAACCTCTCAAATGCCAAAAACGTTGTGAGAGTTATTGACAAGTTTTCATATCCAATCCTCAACATAATTAGGATTTATATATTTCTCCTTAACTACAATACACCAAAAACCTTTCCCTCAAACCAACCTCCAAGTTCTTTTGGTTTTCTGAGGCTTGAATTCAGATATAGTTTGATTTGAGATTTACTACATAAGCATCCCACATGGGTTCATATTCCTCCTTTAAAACTAAATCCCTTACCAACAACCACTCTTGATGCCAGATTGTAATCATATTCAGGTCTATAATTTGATGTAAGATGTATATTCCTATGGTCCTTAAATGTTGTATAATGTGCACTGGAAGCCTATAATATCCACCACTACCTATCCAAGGAGACACCCTCACTTGGAACTTTGTTCCTCTTCCCATCCACCAAGTTAGATACTTCCCTATCAAAGAGAATGTAACTAAAACAACCTCTCAAATGCCAAAAACATTGTGAGAGTTATTGACAAGTTTTCATATCCAATCCTCAACATAATTAGGATTTATATATTTCTCCTTGACTACAACACACCAAAAACATTTCCCTTGAACCAACCTCCAAGCACTTTTGGTTGTTTGAGGCTTGAAAAAAGTGAAAATTGTGTTTAAAGCCCTAGTGAAGTGACCCCACTACATAACCCATTCAAAAAATTATGATGCCAATAAAACTAAATGAATATACAACATTTTAAAAACATGAATGCAACAACTTATACATAGTAGCATATATTTGCTCAAAAATTAGAGTTCAAACACAACAATAAAAACCCATGAATAAAATTGATAAATAGAGATAAAAACAATTATCTTTTAACAACAAATGAGCAATTGACTGAAGGAGACGAATGTTCCTCCCAACCATAGATTTTTTGCTCCAAATATTAACTACAAATCACCTCTGAGCCAGGGTTATTATTCCACAAAAGAGGGTGTCTCTCACAACCCAGTTCACTCCCACAACCAACTAGTTTTCCTACAACTATCCCAATCCTCCAGCTCTCTCTTCATGTCAACCTATGGAACCCAAGGAATTGGGATTCCCCTTCACTGAACACAGTCCCTCAGGCCTTCCCACTTCCCTCCAAATCTCCAACACAAGGTTGGTTAGGAATCTCTATTGTTGGGGACTCCAAGGATGCTAATTGCCCCAAGAAAACTAACAGAACAACCCATTGTTCAAGGGAAAATTTCTCACACCAAAATCTCCCTCTCTATAGGCCTAAAACCTGCTTCTTCATGCAACAAGAGCTCCAACAATAAACCCACATCACCTACTATGGCTTCCCTCAAGCTCCAATGCTCTGCACTCCCTCATTGCTCCAAAAATTGCATGCAAAACTGCCCACAATGGCCACTCGAATTTCTCTTTTACCCATGAGAGTTGACTCACATTCCCCAATGTTGATTGTACTTAACCCCCATGCTCTCATAACTATGGTATGTGACTTTTCCCACCAACCCCTCTTACATGTGTTTAATGATTGGGCTCTCATACACTCAAAAAGAAATTAGAAGGTTCACTCAAAATAATAATTTTAGGAAAGTGGGTTGGAATTAATACCCATGAATAATCCCCCACCCTTGGACCATGTTATTACATGATTTGTACTTGTGCAAATCCCTAGCACAAGTCCACAAATCCTCCGTTACAATGGAATATCCTACCACTGTCACCTTAGTAAGAACTTCCCTCGTTTTAGTGATGGAAGATGTCGACAACAAGGAGGCTTCCTTGGTGACCTCAAGGGACCAAAGTAGCAAGTATAGTAGCCAAGCCTATCGCCCCCTCTCTTGATCACCTAAATATTGGTCTAGGTCAAGGTAGAAGATGAGGTATAAATTTTTTTTAGTACATGCTCAGAACAAGAACACTTTACAACATATAAATGATTATTTCCAAGTCCAAACATACAATTAATACCTCTTTAAGGCACTAGACAATGTAAGTTGCAATGGCTATTGTAAATTTGCAGCAGTAAACAATGGTATGAAAACAATAAATTATTCACAACAACATCAACAATTAATGCTCATAAATGCAACAATTGACCATTAAAACTTAGCATTTATCCACTAGAAAATTATCCAATTGTTAGATGCAATTCTCGAGTGAGTTAGGCCACCTTTACAAGAGTGTATGAAGCAAATAAGAGTATTATCAGATGGTTTTAACAAGATTTCATAACAACATAAAATTTCCCAATAAGTTTTCCATTGTTAGTGTTAGTTAGGTTAGTAGAGTACTTAAGAGAGTGTTTGTTGATCAATTCCACCACAAGAGATCTATGTAACCAGTGCCTTAGGGCTATGGAGTATTTATAACAACACATGCAACAATACTTGAAGATTAAACTAGTAGAAACCAAGTGGTACGGTTTAAAATCTAAGGTGCTATCATATTAGGGCCTTAGGGTTTAAACCTTAAAGAGAAGGATTGCTAGAGTGCAAGAACATTTAGGCTCTAGCAACCTTTTCTTCATTCTTAATGCTTGAAATAGGTTAAAATCAAATGTCTAAGGATAATATCCTAAAGCCCTAGCACTTTAGGGATTTAGGAATCTAACCCTACCAAGGATTCCTTCACAAATTTTGGAAAAAATTAACCTTGTGAGAGGAGGAAGCACTTATGTTCCTCTCTTAGGGTTTCACCAAACACGACGTTTAACATGAAAAGGTAAATTTACCATGAGACATAAATAGCATGAAAATGAAATTGCAGAAAATTCACTTACTTCACCAGAAAACCATGAGATAAAACCCTAATTGCAGGAAATTCCCTCCAAAATTAGCAAAAGCATCCAGAATTTGACCCTCCAAGCATAGTGCATGAGTGTAGAAGAGCTAGATATCCCAATAGGGCAAAAATTTCATAAGTTACTCTCAGAAAGGTGAGACGTGATGATCCAAAATGAAATGTGAGGGTGGCCTATTTATATGAGGCCACCCTAAACCAATTTTTCCATGTAATTTTTTCAACTACAAAATAGAAGTGGGTCCGACCCCTTATTTTTCCTCTAAAGTTATGCCAAAATACAAAATACATCAAATAAAACCCCAAAAGGGTGACGTCATGCTATAGAAGAGTGATGGAATGCCTCCAAAGGCAATGTTGGACCTCCAAAGGCCAAGTTGAATCCTCTGACAGTGAAAGAGTATGATGTGGGGCATCTCCTCATACCCAAACCATGCCAATCATCCGAAACCACACTCATTAATCAAACCCTAGCCAATGATGATGATGTCAAGGGCCAGATGATGACATCAACAACCTCCAAAGGCCACGTCCAAGGATACGAGAGCTGCCACATATCCAAGTGATGTATAAATGACTGCTACTGGAACATCCTCCATCCTCTATGTACAAAGGTCATGGGGTACTCTAGCCATCCTATGGGATTTCAGCCCATATGAGTGGCATAATGACCAGAACTTCTCAAACTAAGTCCATCTATCTATCGTCCAAGGTTCCAAGGATGTGAGAGCTACTATCTAGGGGTGTTGAGTCATTGGATGACTCACTGCTCTCCATCACACGTGCCAAAGTCCTACAATAAGGCAAAACATCTCGGGCACAACCCAAGATGTCCCTCAAGAACCACGTTAGGGACATTCAAAATTAAGCAGAATATACTTTGCATGAAAGAAGGACTAACATACCTCATGGTGACAATGGATTACCTTCCCCCATACTCTTGGTTGCTTGAATGTGATGAGCGTTGGTTGATATGTGTTGGGATACAAATGAGGGGGGCTATTGTGTTTCCATATGTGGACATGTTTATCATCATCATGGTGTAGATCATGTACTCCATTACAGGACCCGAGACATGATCTCTAGTTACCCCTAGGCATGGAGGGGTTATAGACCCCTCTCTTAGACATTCTTAGACATTCCCCTCTCTTGTGGAAACTTAGCCCCCGATTACTCTGTCTGTGTCCACCCACAACCAATGTCACATTTATTTTATCATTATGATCATATACAATGTTTATAAATTACATATTTGAGTCGGTCGTACATCATATTTATTTACACATCGCTAAAATGGGGATTATAAACGGGGATGTTACACCTAGCCTCCCATTTCCTTTGGAACTATTAATCTTCTCCACTTAACTAAAGAAATGTCTTTCTTTTCTCTACTACCAAACTAGATGAACCTATAACTTAATATCCTAATCCTTTCCAACACACCCTTCAAGATCCAAGATAATTAAGAGTAATAGACATGGATGGATTCAATTACTGACTTAACCAACACCAATCTACCTTTGTGGACGAGAAATTGATTGCACCATAGGTTTAATATCTTTTCAACCTTTGATACTAGCCATTGCTAATCCTTTTATATGGTAATAATTTGGTTTGAGGAAAAACTTAGGTACTTTAAGCCCTTTTCCATCTTTGAGAAATTAAAAGGAAAGAGAGTATAAATATATGCTTAAACTTAGTCTGGTGGGTTAGATCGGGTGGTTAATTTCTGTGAATTACAAGTAGGAGTTCAAGGGGTCAAGTCTCTAGGTTAGATGCCTTTATGGATATTATTGGGCCTCATTCAATGTGCCCGTCGAGTCAGGTTACCAAAACTGAAACTCGTCGGTTTACCTCATGTACCATACTCAAAATGAGGAGAAGTGCCTAGAGGGTTTCCCCAGGATGTGCATTCCATTGAAAACAAAAATGATTGGTCTTCCTTGAATATACATTGTAGTAAATGGTTGACTTCTCCAAATTTACCTGCATATCTCCAACAAGACAATAAAGATCCATAATCTCCTTTAGCTTTATTGCATCCCTCATAGAGATATCATATAAAAATAGTATATCATCCACAAAAAGTAAGCGAGTCAAGATACATGCATTCCTAACTTTGATACCTTTAATATTTCCTACCCTTAGTGCCTCTTTCAAAGCTCTTCTTAGACCCTCGACAACTAGTAAAATTAAATAAGGAAAAAGTGGATAGCCCTACATGAGTCCACGCTCATGCCTAAAAAAGAATGTTTCTAATTCATTTGTGATTACTGAAAATGACATCAAATTGATGTAGTTAATTAACAGAGTAACAAAATATTCACATAAACCCAATGGTATAAGCAATAATCACAAATAGAGATAGGTCACTCTATCATAAGCCTTAGCAAATTCAACCTTAACTACCATTGCCTTTAGTTTTTTTACCTTTATGGAGTGAAGTCCTTCTTGTGCTACCTCGACTACCTTATGTATTTGCTTTCCCTCCAGAAACCCAAAATGATGCTCAAATATGTTTTTTGACAAGATGTGATTGACTCTTTTTGCTATAATTTTTGTTATGATTTTATAAATACAGTTAGAGAGGGATATTGGCCTAAACTTAGCAAATGAAGTAGGGTTATTAGATTTGGGAATAAGAGATAAAAAGTTCAATTGAAAGTTGCCAACATCTTACCTAAATCTCGGGATTCCTCTATAACTCTTATTAAATATTCTTCAATGAAATCAAGACATCCAAAAAACAATTCAATAGGAAGCCCATCAAGCCTTGGGATTTTATCTTTCTAGGAGCTTTGAAGTACATATAATATTTCCTCTCTTCGTACCTCCTCCATTAGAGATTGATTATCATCTTGATCTACAAAGCTGGGAAAGTATGATGACATTCATATGAATTCTACTATTGAAGCTCTCTTTTCATCCTTATAAAGTTTTCCAAAATACTCCAACCCTTCTCTAGAAATCTCCTTGAAAATAGTTGCCCATCTGCCATCCTCTTTCTCTATTTTCCAAACTGAATTTATGATTTTCCCAAAATTTGCAAAGTGATGAAAATACTCGATGTTTTCATCACCATATTGAATCCAAGGGGCATGTATTTTAAGTCTAGAAGCTTTTTCTTTTTCCAATAATAATTTTCATTTTCTTTCCTCTAATGCCTTCATCTCCATCTAAGTTTAATAATTTAGAAAGCCAAATATGTCACTTGAGTACAATGTTTCTAATTTATCCTCCACCTCCTAGAGAATACAATCATCGTTTTCCTTATTTAAAGTGACCATTCAATATATACTTTTTTTTCCTACGTAAGGTTCTCTTCAAACTGAAATGTTTCTGATTCCCATTATGCCTCATCAAATGGAATCCAAGATTCTGTTATCATAAGTTTGCAATCATAATCTTCCAACCATTCAGGATTGATTTTGAATGGAGTTGGTGGTTTTCTTTCTACTGGAATCAATTCAAATAGTACAAGAGAGTGATCAGAGTCCCCCCCACTGGATTCATCCAGCCAAGGTTCAAATATGAGAAACTAATCACGCCTTTTGTAATTCCAAGTGGGAGAAATTTTTGTTGGAACTGTATCACATACCCAAGAATCTTCAAGTTTTCAGAAAAATATTCAAAAAGAGTGTAAACCTATACCATTGGGCCCCATATCTTAGATGATCCAAAGGAGAAGTTTAAATTCCCTCTTGTAAGGTCCTCGACTAGAAGGGAACGAGCACCCTCACCCAAGTCCTCAAGGAGATAAAATTTGGGGTTGCTCCAACAACTAAGAGTTGCACTAGTTGGGCAAGTGGTCACCTTGGGCGCACAGACACGCCAAGGGGATTTTCCCAAGCATAAGGTGAAGCACAAGGCACACCAAATAAGTTGGGTAATGTTGGCACGATGAGCGTACCCAAGTTTGGGGTGTGTCGATCCCAAGGGACGCGAAGGTTGACGAGTGCACGAGTTCATGGGTGCACCATTCCGCAGGGGGCACGTTGGTCCGCGAAGGGGCGCGACACACCCAAAGGACGCGATGGTTTGCGAAGGTGACATTTTGAGTCCATATTAGAGCACAAGGCGCACAACTTAGAAGGTAGTTTAAAGAGGGAAATATCAACACCAAAGGTTCTGAGGAAGATTCATACAAGGAGGAGTGAGCTCCCTCAAGGAGCTGATTCATTCCACATGGGAGGAATTGTGACGCCTTGAGGTGATTCTGTGGATAGAGTTGGGGAAGCCTTCTTTGGATTGAGTCTAGAAACAAGCAGGGAAACTTTGGATTTTGGAGAAGTCTTATCGCAAATCTAGATGAGGTATGCTATGAGACAAAACCATAGGTCTGTGTGAAGTCTTGTGGCAGAGAAGAGACAATGAGTATGTGGAGGACGCATTTCTGGAGCACACTACAGGAGTTGCAAAGGTTTTTGCAAGAGAGAGTCTTGGTGGGATGAATCTATGTATGAGTGTCTTGGTGAGGTGAGGGGAATCATGCGACTCTTCCCAAGTTGTAAATTGAGCTTGTAATGCTCATATTATAACTATTTCACGATATTAAGATTTAGTCGGGTGTTGGGCATGTCTTATGTCGCACACACTATATATGTGTGTCTGTTGTTTGTTTCGCAAGTGTTCTCTTTGTTTCGCATGTTCATGGATGTATGCTTAAATGACTAAGTGTTAAGACTGGTAATAATTTGTCTAAGTATATAAGTGAGTTCCACTAGAGTAGAAGTGTGACTTGCCCGTAGCCTAAAACGGAGTATGGGTATGCCATATGTGAAGAGGCATAGTCTGGAAGAAGTATCCTTGGTGTTTCCAAGTGAGAACCATGGCAGTGTCACCCGCCCTGAAGAGGTGCACGATCGTAAGATTTGGGCAGGAATCTTGTGGGGACATGACACCTCTAATGATGTTTAAACCATGATTGAGCTAGTTCCAATTGAATATCTTGTCCGAAAGGAGACTCTGTCACTATACATCCCATAAATATTTGGAATGTTGAACTCTTTTCCTAGATCTGTTGAATATAGAGCAATCCCTATAACTGAGGAGAAAGTCCAAGAATTAGAGAAGATAAGTGATCTTTTTCTCCACCCCAAAACAAGCCCCCCAAATCTACCCCTTGAATGATCCACATAAGAAAAATTCCAAACCCCCCAAAACTTCCCTAATTCTAAGACAATTTTCTTGCCTTGAGACATAGTCTCTTCAAATAAAATTACATTAGGATTATGTTCTAACATGGCCCTTTTATGACTATTTTTTTTGATAGGCTGACCAAACCCCTACAATTTAGGTTCAAAATAATCATTTACCACCCCATGCAATATTGTTCGTCACTCTAACTGCTTGTAAGGCTTGGGGTGTCAAGACCGAGCGCACACACTTCCACCATAGACCAAGACAAACATAATTGTTGAAATAATGTAACTGCAAAGTGTGTTCTTATTATTATTTGATACATTATTCATTGGATCAATCCCCATTGTGGATTGATCATGTCGGATATTGTAAAAGGACCAAATCCCCTTTTGCAGATTGGTCATAATATAATTGTAATAGGCAAAAGAAGAAGTCAGCCCCCGAATCTATCAAAGAGGCCCCAGAATATAATAAAGGTGGTTATAACCACCCAGGAGAAGAAGTCGGCCCTGCCAGTGAAATGACACTCCCACACGTCTAAATCTTGTATAAATAAGGAAGCTAGCGCCTC
>SNQJ01S0080099.1:6169-27731 GCA_010110895.2 Picea sitchensis | reverse complement strand
GTTTTTCATTGTTTCTCAATAATAATAGGCCTTCGAGCCTCATTGTAACACAGTTCAGAGGCCAGTAGCTGCCACATCTCTTCTCAGAGATAAGCTACCAGCACCCTAGCTAGTTTATTTCCATTCTGTCTGTAAGCATATTTCAGTCATTTGTTATTAATCAAATGAAGTCTTATTTTCGCTGCATCTCTGCGTTTATGTGTATTTCTGTATTTCATTGTGTTCCTACATAAATCCGGATCACTGAGCACAGATGGATGTGCCCCTAGTGGTTGAGCACTAGTGGGTGTATAAGATCCCTTGCTATATTGTTCAAGAGTCAGACTTACTTGTAACCCTAATTGTTATGTAAAGGGTACAGGTCGGCCACACCTTAATGTAAAAGATAATTAATATGGTAATTATTAATTATATTATAAGTTATTGAGGTTGAACCTGTTGTTCCAATAGAAACTTTTGTTGACAAGTTCAGTGTAATATAAATAAAGGTAGATTCCCCATTGAGGAAACACAACACAAGTGTGAGTTTGGAAATTTCAGCAAGTACTTCCTTCTTTGGAAAAGTGTGCACCTCTCTTGGGCCCTAGTCTTCTAGGGTTTGTGAGCACCCTTTTGTGTCCTAGTATTTCATGGTGGTGGAGGTATTTCTCTTGAATAATATAGCAAAGGATTGGATGGGTTTTCTTCCCTTGTTGAGAAGGGTTTCCCAGGATACTTCTTGTGTACTTGTGCATGATGTTTCTTCTTGTGATCTTGGTTGCTGCAAAACATTGTCTATGGTTTAAGTAAAATGTTAAAATTGGAATGAACTCCATGCTTAAGCCTAGATTATTGAAAAATAAACATGGTATCAGAGCATAGGTCTTGAATAATCCATTGCACAAGAAATTTTCAACCATCTTCTCTCTCCTGCAAAACCATACGACCCTTCTAGGGTTTCCAGAAATTTTGTATGGCCTACCTTTCTGAGAGGTTTCAACACTTGGAATTTGGAATTTGGGGCTAAAAGGAGGATAGGAGTGTAGGAAATCCTTCAGTGCACCTCCAACAAGCTTTAGATTTCATTTCCAAGCATTTTGACTTTTTGGCCCTAGGGTTTCTAGGGTTTCGCAAATTTTTACATAAAATTCAGAATTAGGGTTTATGCAACTATTTGAAGAAGCTCTTCAGCTTACCAGTGTTCTCATAACTTTCAAAGGCTCATTGTTGGCAATCATAATTCCAACAAAACCTAAAAGTGTTACCCTAGCCCAGCCGTTAGGTTTTCTAGCCCAGTTGACAAGGGTTTGTGAGGAATCCAAAATTATGATTAACAGAATAATGATGGAAGACAAGCTTGATGGATCAAGCAAACTCAGTTCTTGGAAGTAAAGACTTCAAGCATATGAAGACATCAACATCTCAGCACTCTCATGTATGGTTCCTACCAATGATAATAATTGGTTAATTGACAGTGGTGCCTCCAGGCACATGACCGGTTTTAGAGAATACCTAACAATTTTTTTTGAGAAAGAGACACATCTACATGTTGTCCTTGGAGATGATGCCAGATATAATGTAAAAGGAGTTGGAACTTATACCTTCCAACTAGATTTAGATATGCAACTTTAATTAAAAGAAGTATTATATTTACCTCGAATGAAGAGGAACCTTGTCTCCATTTCTGCCTTGGAAGACAAAGGCTACAAGGTTACCTTCTCAAAAGGAAGAGTTCTTGCATGGCACAAAGACTCACATATAAATTCTGCCAAAGTAATTGGTGTCTGAGAAAACAACTTGTACAGATTAACCATCAAACCAGTCTAGGCCCTACTACATGACACTATCAACTTGAGTGAACTATGGCATAGAAGACATGCTCACATTCATTATAGAGCTCTCCCAGCTCTAGGGAAAATGGTAACAGGTCTTCCAGAAATACAGATTCAACATAATGGTGTTTGCAAAGGTTTTTCTCTTGGAAAAAATGTTAAAGGATCCTTCTTAAGCAGTGACAATAGATCCAATGAAATCTTGGACTTGATACATTCAGATGTGTGTGGGCCAACGACTATTGCATCCTTGAATGGGTACTTGTACTATGTACTCTTCATAGATGATAACTCTCAGAAAACTTGGATTTACTTCCTGAAAAACACAGATGGAGTCCTTGCAAAATTTCAAGAATTCAAAGCTCAGGTTGAGAACCTGACCGAAAGAAAGATTAAGGTACTAAGATCAGATAATGGAGGAGAATACACCTTCAAATATTTCAACAATTTATGTATTGAAGCAGGGATCAAGAGGGAGTTCACAGTTCCTTACAACCCTCAACAAAATGGGGCTGCAGAAAGGAAAAACAAAACCATCATCGAGGCAACCAAAGCAATGATACATGATCAAAGTCTACCTATGACTCTATGGGCAGAAGCATGCATGAAAACAGTGTATGTTCAAAATAGGAGTCCTGATCAGATCTTGAAGAACATTACTTTGGAAGAAGCCTTCACCAGAGTGAAGCCTGAGATTGGACACCTTAGAATATTTGGGTGTCCATTATATTTTCATGTTCCCAAAGAGAAGAGATCCAAGCTAGACCCTTCAGGGAGAAAGGACACATTTGTAGGATACAGTGAATCCTCAAAGGCATATTGGATCTACATTCCTAGTCAAAGATAGATTGAGATAAGCAGAGATGTTACTTTCGGAAAAGATATAGCCTTCCAAAGATCCATAGAATCTCAGATGGAAATTGATAGTGAGACAATGCCTTCTCCCCCTTCAGTTGTTCAGAGGGACACAAACATTATTACAGTTGATCCAGTTGATCCAGTTGTTCTAGCCGATCTAGTTTCTCCAATTGACATGCCTAGAGATATTATAGTTGGACATAAAAGGCCTACTTGGGGCCGACAAATTCTATAGGAAGAAGAGGGACATAAATCCCCTCAAGGAACAACCAGAGAGAGAATGAGACCAAAAAGATTCTCAAGCTACCTTTCACCCATGACCCACATCATTGACTCTTCCATCTTGTCATGGAGAAGCTTCAAGTGAACAAGTATGGCAAGATGCCATGACAGAAGAATATCAGTCTATATTGAAAAATGATGTATGGGATATTCTTCCAAGACCAGAGGGAAAGTTTGTAGTGACTTCCAAATGGATTTATAAAATCAAGCATGTAGTTGATGGAAGCATCGAGAAATACAAAGCGAGATTTGTAGCCAGAGGGTTATCGCAAGTAGAGGGAGTTGACTATGATGAGACTTTTGCTCCAGTAGCTCGATACACTTCCATCCATTCTATCATTTCACTAGATGCTTCCATGGGTTGGAAGTTTCATCAGATGGATGTAAAGACAGCCTTTCACAATGGTGAAATTGAGGAAGAAGTTTATATCGAGCAACATGAAGGATTCGTTATACACAACGAAATATATCATGTGTGCAGATTGAAGAAATCCCTATATGGACTAAAGCAAGCACCACGTGCTTGGTACGAGAAAATGGATGGATTTTTGATGAGTTTGGGTTTCAACAAAAGTGTTGTTGATCCAAACCTATACTATCACATTTATGGCAATGAGTGCTTGATCTTGGTCCTATATGTGGATGACCTTTTCCTCACCGGTTCAGAGAGACTCAATGTTGAATGCAAACAAGCATTGACTGCTAAATTTGAAATGAAGGATTTAGGCTTGATGCATTACTTCTTGGGAATAGAAGTATGGCAGAGGACAAATGATATTTTCCTAAGTCAAGGAAAATATACTGTGGAGATATTGAAAAAGTTCGGTATGACAGAATGCAAATCCATGCCTACACCAATGGTGATGGATTTGAAAAAGATGAGTGATACTGATTCAGGAGATATTGATCCACACTTGTATAGACAGTTGATTGGATCACTGATGTTACTGGTTAACACCAGACCGAATATATGCTATGCAGTGAATGCGCTTAGCCAATTTATAAGCCAACCGAGATAGACTCACTAGATAGTAGCAAAACATGTATTGATATATCTATGAGGCACAATTGGTTATAGCCTAAGGTATGCCTCCAGTGTAGACTTGAGCCTGTAGGGATATGTCGATGCAGAGTGGGTAGGGAGTGCAGTGGACAGGAAAAGCACCTTCGGTTGTTGCTTCACTTTGGGGTCTGCCATGGTTTCCTGGTGTAGTAGAATACAGAGTTAAGTGGCATTGAGTACCGCAGAGGCAGAGTACATTGAATTGAGTGTAGCAGTCCGCGAAGCAGTGTAGCTTCACAAACTTCAATCTGATTTATTCGATCATGAGATGGATCCTACTATTATTCATTGTGATAACCAGAGATGTGTGAAGCTCTCTGAGAACCCTATGTTTCATGACAAATCAAAACACATCGAGATAAAATATCACTATATCAGAGACATGGTGCATAGGAAGACAATACATTTGCAATATCTTCCTACCCATGAGAAAATCGTAGATATCTTCACCAAACCGCTTGCCAAGATGAAGTTCGAGTATTTCTGTGAGAGACTTGGCCTGGTGGAGAATGCCTCCCTAGTTGAGAGGGAGTGTTGATGATTACAGTTGTGTGAGACATCCTCCAGGACACAGACCTGAGAAAGAGCCCATGAGTTAGGTGTGTGGTTCCTATCTGAGACAGAACTAGAACGTTGTTTTGGCCTCCTCCTTGCAAATAATTGAGATGATAATCCAAATGAATCTCTTGTGTAACGTAGTGAGAAAGAAGATCTGATGAGTGGGACGTGCATGTGGTTGAGCACATGTGAACGTGTGAAAACCCATGAGCTAGGTGCATCGTTCTGAGACAGAAATGAGACGATGTATTAGCCTCATTTGAGCAGAGAGTTGAGATGATGAACTCCAGATGACCCTCTTGTGTAACGTAATGAGAAAGAAGATCTGTTGAGTTGGACGTGCTTGTGGATGAGCACAGGTGAACGTGATCCTAGTGGTTGAGCACTAGTGAGTGTGGTTCTCCTGTGAGACACAGTGAGATAGAGAGACATCCATGTGACTGAGCACAAATGGATGTGCCCCTAGTGGCTAAGCACTAGTGGGTGTATAATATCCCTTGCTTTATTGTTCAATATTCAGACTTACATGTAACCCTAATTGTTATGTAAAGGGTATAGGCAAACCCCACCTTAATGTAAAAAATAATTAATGTAAAAATTATTTAATATGGTAATTATTAATTATATTATAATTTATTGAGATCGGCCATGTTGTGTCAATAGACACTTATGTTGACAGGTTCGATCAAATATAAATAAAGGTAAATTCCCCATTGAGGAAACACAACACAAGTGTGAGTTTGGAAATTTCAGCAAGTACTTCCTTCTTGGGAAAAGTGTGCACCTCTCTTGGGCTCTAGTCTTCTAGGGTTTGTGAGCACCCTTTTGTGTGCTAGTCTTTCATGGTGGTGGAGGTATTTCTCTTGAATAATATAGAAAAGGATTGGTTGGGTTTTCTTCCCTTGTTGAGAAGGGTTTCCCAGAATACTTCTTATGTACTTGTGCATGGTGTTTCTTCTTCTGATCTTGGTTGCTGCAACAAATTGTCTATGGTTTAAGTAAAATGTTAAAATTGGAATGAACTTCATGCTTAAGCCTAGCTTATTGAAAAATCAACACGAAAGGACCTCCCTTGAAAGGGAGAGTAGTGTTGATACCATCCTAGTGCTGAAGATTTCCAGACTCGTGTTGATGTTGTTGTGATGCCATCCTAGTGATGAATATTTCCATCTTCATGTTGATGTTGTTGAGATGCCAACTTCTTGCTGAAGATTTCCAGCCTCGTGTTGATGTTGTTGTGATGTCAGTCTAGTTTTGAGAATTTCCATCTTCGTGTTGATGTTGTTGAGATGCTAACTTCTTGCTGAAGATTTTCAGCTTCGTGTTGATGTTGATGTGATGCCAGCCTTGTGTTGAAGATTTCCATCTTTGTACTGATATTGATGAGATTCTAGCTTCACACTGAAGATTTCCAGCTTAATGTTGATGTTGATGATGCTCCAACCTTCATTCTATGATGTTGTTGTTGTTGATGTTGTATCAACTTCGTGCCATTATTGATGATGATGATGATGTATTAGTTTTATACTAATCCATGTTGATGCAGATGATGATGATGCCAATCCAACTCCTTGCTTTGGATGATGATATTGATGATGAGAAAAACTTTCAATGATTTATAGATATGCTAGTTAGTGCTCCATATGTTGTTGATGTTGTTGCCCTCTCTCTTTCCTGATGATATTGTAGAATACCCTTCTTGTTAAGGGGGAGTGTTGAAATATTGTAACTGCAAAGAGTATTATATTTATTATTGAGTCGTTATTCATTAGATCAATCCCCTTTTGTGGATTGATCATGTCGAGCATTGTAATTGACCAAATCCCCTTTTGTGGATTCGTCAAAACCTAATTGTATTATGCAAATTGAGAAGTCGGTCCCGAGGCCTAATTAAAGTGGTTTTAACCACTAACAAGACAAGTCGGTCGTGCCCAGTGAAGAGACAACTTTCCAACACTTGCTAGGTAGTATAGATAAAGGAGGCTAATGCCTCATTATCTCACCCACTCATTAGTTCAACAAGTGCACAAGTTTGGTAGCTGCAGTTGGGAGAAGAAGGAAGAGAGAGGAGCATTGCTCAGTGTTGGATATTCTCTAGTGTTTTTGTTTATTGTCTTGGCATTGTTTTGGCTATCTATATTAAGGAAGTTTTTATTGGGTTTTCTCCCCCGTGAGGGTTTCCCAGGATAAATGTTGTGTATCTTGTGATTGTGTTTCTCTTAGTGATCCTACCTACACTATTTTTGTCTAGTAAATTGAAAAGAAACCTAATAATATCTCAAAACTTAACAGTAATGAAACTTGGGGGAAGTCTTGAAGTCGGTTCTCGACACAATTTGCACGAATTGTGAAGATCCTTAGAAGTTCAGGCATTGTTGGTTCGCATGCAAACGACAACGACATCGAGAGAGCCTAAGATGCTCAAGATGAAGGATCGACTCCTTGCCTCAAAGAAAACAATGGATCGGATAATAGATGTGATGTGTTGACGTGGTGAAAAGGTCGCACGATTGGAGGATGAGATGGAAAAACTTATGCATGGGTTTAACGAAGTCGTTTGGGAGTTCCAAGAGACAGTGAATATGTTCTCTAGTACTCTGATTGACGAAATCCAAGATAAACTCAAGGCAATAGAGGATTCCATGGCCTCAATCGACCAAACAATGAAAGATCAAGAGGACACCATCACGTTGCTAAAACGAGCTGCATCCAGTGGGCCAAGCTCAACCATTGTGCAGATGTGAATCAATATGAAAGAACCAAAACCATATGACAGGACTCCCAATGCTAAATTGTTGGGCAATTTTTGTTGGGATATGGAGCAGTACTTGGAGCAATTGAACGAAAGTCCAAAAGAAGCCAAGGTAAATGTTGTTTCTATGTTCTTAACAGGGATTGTCAAAATTTGGTGGAGAAACAAAGTTGAAGAATTGGAAGCTGGGAGGACCACCGAAAAGATCGAAAACTGGGCAAAGATGAAGGGATCCTTGAAGGAACAATTTGGTTTGGGAAACCAAGCTTAGGTAGCTAGAAGCCAATTGTTGGCTCTCAAGCACACTGGTAAGATCCAGACCTATATCAAGGAGTTCACTAACCTGATGTTAGAGATCAAAGACATGTCGGATGAGGATACACTTATCCACTTCATGAACGATTTGCAGACTTGGGTGCAGACCCTTACAACGACAATCATCGCAATAGACAAGATGTTAGACTTCAAAGGTGAATCCAAAGCAAGTCCAAACATCGATGATAGGCAATGTGAGAAGCATAGAAAGACGATGAAGGATAAAGGGAATTTGAAGGCATCCAAAGGAAACTCCAAACTGTGATGATGGAGAACGCTAGAAGCAGAGCAAGAATATGAAGGATAAGGGGAAATATAAGGCATCTAAAAGCAACAAAGATAATGCAAAGAAGACAAATTCACAAAAGGAGAAAATTTTGATTTCTTGTTGGATTTGTGCAAAGGAGCATTACGCTAAGATTTGTCATTTGAAGCAAAAATTGAATGCTTTGGTTAAAGTGGACAACCCATATGTGGGTGTGTTGCAGGTTTTGGGCATTGTCGCGGAGGCAAAACCGTTAGCTACTCAAGACCCCGATGTGACAAGACTTAGCAATGTTCAGGAAAAGATCAATGCGAAAATGACTTTGGCCATGGTGGATAGTGGTGCTACTCACAACTTCATGAGAGAAGACATTACACAATGTCTTGGACTACAGTTTGAGTAGGGATGCACTTCTTCCAAAGAGGTAAACGAACAGGGGATTGTTAGCACAACCAAGAATATTCCTACATAGCTTGGGGAATGGACCGAAAAGGCAAGTTTCATGGTTGTTCCATTAGATGATTATGAAGTAGTGTTGGGTCAAGAGTTCATGCAAACTGAGAAGGAAGTTCCCATTCTTCATGTTGATTGTTTGGCTATCATGTCAGGACCAACTCCATGTCTGGTGCCTACGATGAAGGGAAGCAGGGGGATGAGGATGTCTTCCTTGCGCTTGGTTGACAACCAACACCCTTACTTAGATATCGGTGGATGAGGTCAAGAGGTGGTCGAGACGAATAACTCAGAAAATCCATGAGTATTGGCAGACTTAGAATGGCGTGTCAACAAGATTGAAGATATCTTGGTTGATATCGTTCATGGCATGGAGAAGTTTGTTGACTTTTATGAAGAAATTATTTCAAAAGAACCGATGGAGATGGAGGAAACGAAGAATCTAGAGCTTGAGGAATGAAGAGTTGAATCATTGAATACATAGGTGTGTGATGGGAAAGGACAACTGCCCAGGTACAAACATGCCAAGGAGGAGGTTGGACTGATCATCGAAACACTTGGAGGTGGTGAATGGACCTACGATCCAGAACTTGAGCACCTCGTAGAGGAAGGTGAAAGTCGAATTGGTTCCAACGTTATGTTGTTGATGTACTTGATGAAGAAGTATGGTGACATTTCGAAGATTTTGGCAAAGCAAGACAAGGATGGAAATGATGGCTTGTTCGGTCGCCCCTTCCACTCTCACACTAAAAACGAGCATGATGGCTCGCAATCACTAAGACGACAATGATCTGACTCCACAGTGACTTAGGAGGATGTGATGGTTTATTAGTTGTGAAGAGAACCCAAACCACCCTCAATTCCACCCACAAAAAATTACCCTCCATTTTTCCTAGATCTGAGATTGTAGCGACATCCATCGTCTTGTTGTCCTTCGAATTACATCCAGAGGGCTCCTTATCGTCACTTAGGTTGACAGTATTATAGGAGGATGAGAAATTTGAGGAGGTTCTTTCTAGGGTTTCAGGAATAGGATTGATAATAGCCTAATGGGAGTCTCTAATTCTATATAGAACATTTCAAAAATCCCCAGGAACCGATTCTCCTAACGAACCGCAAGTAGAATCGTAATTCCCAAATTTTAAAGTAGGAATATCACCAAGTAACTGATGTGGATTTGACAAAGAGAGGTGCTTACCAAAAATTGAGGGAAGAGTTCTGGTGAAATGCATTGAAGGTTGAAATTGTTGAGTGGAAGAATGTAAACGAGCTTCGTGCTCCATCACTTGCAGTTTAGAAGTACTAATTGAAGGCTTGTCAACATCCTTAGAAACATCTTCCTGCATCCTTGTACCATTCTATTTTATTTAGGGCATAGAACAATCCTTATGTTCTAGATAAGGTGTCTTGTGACCCTCCAATCCTTGTTGCGAGATTGGATTTTTTGGGGGCCACTTCTTCTAATGAGGGAGGAAACAATCCTGATCCAAATGGTCGTAAGAATGACACCTTGACAAATAAATGGAAGACCCTTATAGTCCAATGACTATTCCACCTCCATGTCCCCCTTTTTAGTGTGACATTGGTTGCCAACTGTTGGCTTCTAGAACTCAACTACTTCTCTCTACTACCTACGCTATAGACCCGGGGTTCATATTTATAAGGGTACCAACAAAGCCTAAAACTATCGGCCCTTATGGTAAACCAGAAGGCAACACAACACACAGAATGCACTGCGCAGTCTCACCCGAGATAGCTTTAAATGGGTGGTTGTAATACTCAGGTGTTTACAACCTAGGATTGAGTATGAGATAGAGGATCTGCATTCTGAGCCATTAACTGCGATTTATATTACGGCCTATTGTTATTCCATTTACTACTTTAACTTCATGGTCTCTATATTTGATAACTCAACAACAATTACTTAACAATATAATAACTTATTCTTTCATTCATTTCACACGGAATCTAACTAATAAAAGTAGGACAAGTATATGCATGAATTCATCACATTACACAGGTATTACCGTGGTTCATCCCTCCCGGGCTACGTCCACAAAGATTTGGCTTTTGGCTTTCTTATTATGGCAGTTCTGTAATTCTCGCGCCTCGCACTTACAATTCTTCTCAGATGGGTAGGATCTCTGTGAGGCGAACTAGATCGTACCAGGCTCCACAACCCGCGATATAATCCTCAAGATTTACCTTTATTCTTTTGCTCAACTCAATTTCTTACAAAAACAGTTCTCTCATCAAAACATTACATGAAGATAGTCGGCCTCCACATAGGTAGCGAACCGAACTTTCCTGAATTCTCCAACGAACCTTCCTATGGTACCTGTGTATCTATATTTATATCTATCGGGCTCTTCAGCCATTTACACATAAATATAACAAAAACCCTAACAACTACTATCATTAGGTCTTCCTTCTCTGCATGTGTGCATTTTCTTCCTTCCAGCTGTCGCCTCCTTCTTGAATGCGCGCGTGCTGTGCTTCTTGCTAGTTGTCGCTTTCCTCCTGCACACTTTCTTTCCCACACCTCTTCCAGCTTTCATTCTTCTTTGTGCTTGATTTCTTCCCCACTTCGGCCTGCTACCAATAGGCCCCCAACACTGACATGTGACTCATCCCTAGTCACCTAATCTTTCTGAGTTTCCTCGATCTCTTCAGTGATCAACTGGAATTTTTTCTTTTCGCTCTGCTGCTTTTGTCAGTGTCTGCACAGTATTTTCCTTAATGGTATCCACTACCTGAACGACTACTTCATCATTCAGTAGTCCTGCACATTCTACCTAAGTCTGTTCCATCTATGTTCTATCTGCTTCTGCCTATGCGAGTACTTCTGCTACTCGTTCCTGTAATGGTTCTATTTGAGCCTGCCACTCTCGTTTCTGTGTCTGTGCAGTGATAAGTTATGCCTGCATCTTCTTCCACTCTTGCGTCCCCTTGACACATTCTGGGATTGGTATAGTCTTTTTCCTATGTTTGAGTTCTTGGATTGCTGCATTGATCCTATATTATTCCTTGTCCCAGCATTGAACCTGTGGGTCCTCCTCCAGTCTTGTCTAAAGTTGCATTGCTTTGTTGAGAAAGTCAGCTATCGTGCCAACCTGCTTCTCCATCTTTTGTATTTGGGTTGTTGCTGCCTGCCTCCTCTTCTCCTTTACTGCTGGTGGAGTTGTTGGTGTTATCTATTCTCGGAGATCCCCGATCTCCTTTTGGTATCGAGCAATTGCCTGCACAATCTGGTCGATATTTTCTGTGGTTGGGAGTTCATTTTCTTGCGTCATGTTTGGAAGTTTCCCAAAAATTTCTCCCACTCTGCGTTCCAATTCGTTCCTGCATTCCGTCTCCTCCTGAGTTTCGGATTTGGCCTGCTCATACTCTTTTTCCAGCGCTTCCTGTTGCTTTGTTGCTTTCTGTAGCTCAACTAAGTTTTTATGTGCCCGAGACTTCATCTCGTGGTCGATGCTAACCTGCAATTTGTGTAATCCCCTTGATGGAATCTATGTCAGGACCAATTGGATGTGGTCCAAATCCTTCAATGGTGTCTGTCCACCTATTTCATCCATTCGTAACATGCTGGATTTTATGTGGACCGTTGTGTTTGTGTGTGGCATGGGGAGGGTTGGGTCTCTTTCTTCAGCCTTCACTCTTTTGTTGGTTTGTGTTGTCGACGACTCTATGACTCTACTGCTACTTGCTCTCTGGGCCTCTCTGAGTGTCCCGAGGAGCTATCCTATTTTTTCCAGTTGTTCTTGCAGATTATTCCTGTGATGTGTTGCATGGTCGAAGTCTTATGTTAGTCAATCCTGGACCATTCTAGTGATAATTTATTCGTCATCCTCTGTGATCGTATAGTCCAGTGAAATTCATTGTGCCTTTGATTTCTTGCGCATGCCTGCGGCCTATACAATTGGTCTCTTAGTTCCCCCTTGCTCCTATGTGGTGGGGTTTGGGGTTGTCTCCTGCGCTCACGTAGCTTGTTTTGGATGTTTGTTGGTTTCTTTCTGCCCCTTCTGAGTTCCTGTCTGCTTTGACCCTTCGTTTGCCTGAGTCGGTTTGTTTTTGCCCGTCTTTGGTTTCTTGGGCACTGGTTTTTGCAGAGGCTATGTTTCCGCCTGAGCTGCTTCTCCTTCCGCGGGTCCTCTTATCGCACAGTTTGTAGCTAGGTCAAATGGCTAGAGAATTGAGGGAAAACTGGCATAACAGGAACCTTCCCCACCCAATGTCACCTAAATGGGGAGCTTCTTTCTGTTTAGGGAGGTTAACCCAGGGGAGACGTCCCCAACAACCTGGGGTTTTGAAGAGGCTAAGGTATAAAGTCAAGTTTAAAGTTTCCTCCTCACAGGTTACCACCAAGATCAGACAGTCCGGCTAATCAGCCAATAAAGAAGTGTATGCCCAAATGAAAACACCTGCCTAAGACAAGACAACAATAATACAGTATATATGCAGGCTATAACTCAATGGGTTAGTACTTCAATGACTATCTGATATCAATTAATAAGCAATGTAAAAACAATACATATCAAAGAGGTCAACGTTTTATCAATTAGATATGGAAAAATCATCGATTCATTAATAACTATCAAGATGATCAAGCCAACAACGTACCCAACCAACACTTTATTCAATAAATGATTTAAATCATCATCTAATTGCCTATATTCAACATTTGTTGCATCAAGATGAGATAACCAACTGTGACGTCAGCCTTAATTAGGTTAGTTTGTTAGTTAGGGTTTCAAAATTTAAAGTTTTGAGGGTTGTTTTGGACACTAGGACTTCAACGTTGGAGGCTAAAGATCAGTGCCTTAGGGTATATGGAGTCAAAGAAGATAAGGGCACAACGTTTTGAAAGGATGAAGACTTAAAGACAAGAGGGAAGGGTTCTAAAGTGCTGCAAAGGCAGGGCCCTAGAATCAAAACCCTAGAGGAAAGAGGCTCACTCCGGTGTTGCTTAAGCAAGGCCTCGTGGTCTTTCCTCCTTCCTTAGGTCAACTTGGCAAAACGGCTAGCATAAATGATAAATTTAACTAAAGGATGAGGTGAGAGAAAGTGTTGTGAAGACAAGGCTTTCAAACCCTAGAAGATGATGGCCCTAGGTGTAGACAACCTAGGCCTAGGACGTCACCCCCTTTTCAACCTATAAAACTCAATGCTAGATTGGGGGAAGAAGAAAGATGAGTGTAGCAAAGGCTAGGCTCAATCCTTCTTCTTCAATGGCTGAAATATTTCTCTCTAAGGGGACATGAAACAAGGACCTACTTGTGTGCTTGTTACCTAGGGTTTTAAATCAGCAATTTAATAAGCAAATGCAAGAAATTGAACCTACAACCATTCACTTAAGAAGTTTTTCAAGAAAATCACTTACATATCATGAAGAAAGCATGTGAAAACCCTAGTTGTAAACCTTCCTTGGAGAGAAATGCCAAAAGATGCCAAAAAATCCTTCCAATAACAAGTGCGCCTCACTTAGAAAGACAAAAATACCCTAGGAGGGCGCAAAAATCAGACCTCACAAGTGTGAGTGAGTTGTGTTATTTCAAAATGAGGGGAAAACGTCCTCAATATATACTATTTCATGACCTATAATTAAATTTAGATCATTAAAAATAGTCGACAAGGCTACAAACCCAAATCATACTATTTTTACATTAAAATGTTAAATTAAAAGCCCTACATGAGCATAAGCATGACATCAAGCCCTCCTGAGGGAGATGTTGGCCCTTTTTAGGGCAAAATACAACACAAAATGACAAACGTTGGCCCTCTTTGGGCCTCCAAACTCTGCCACACGTGCCAAACTGCCTTGTCAAACTGCCATGCACTGGAGGTGACGTCAAGGGATCCTAGATGATGTCCTGGGCCATCAGAGGGACACGTTCCACCTACAGTGGGTCAACCCCCTAGGGATGGGCTCGGCCAAGGCATCCTAGATGAAAACGTCCTCCTTCTTCTCTTGTGCAAAGGTTCGACCAGTCATTGTCCTGTCTCTGCCCCTGATGGGGTCCCAGCAACCATCTGATGGGCTCTTCATCCCCATGGAGGTCCGAACTAATCATCTCCCCATGTGTACTGGTCCAACTGGTACATGTTCGTCGGGCATGATCCTGCACATCAAAAACTTTTCCCTCCATGGGCTCATTATTCATAGGGATCATAGCAATGTCAATCATATTTCATCATTAATTTTATCAAATGCATGCATAAAACCCCTAGCACATCATCCAATAGCTCAAAGACATTACAATGACCTACTATACAAAGCTGAAGAAAAAGACAAAATGCCCTATTGGNCTAGTTGTAAACCTTCCTTGGAGAGAAATGCCAAAAGATGCCAAAAAATCCTTCCAATAACAAGTGCGCCTCACTTAGAAAGACAAAAATACCCTAGGAGGGCGCAAAAATCAGACCTCACAAGTGTGAGTGAGTTGTGTTATTTCAAAATGAGGGGAAAACGTCCTCAATATATACTATTTCATGACCTATAATTAAATTTAGATCATTAAAAATAGTCGACAAGGCTACAAACCCAAATCATACTATTTTTACATTAAAATGTTAAATTAAAAGCCCTACATGAGCATAAGCATGACATCAAGCCCTCCTGAGGGAGATGTTGGCCCTTTTTAGGGCAAAATACAACACAAAATGACAAACGTTGGCCCTCTTTGGGCCTCCAAACTCTGCCACACGTGCCAAACTGCCTTGTCAAACTGCCATGCACTGGAGGTGACGTCAAGGGATCCTAGATGATGTCCTGGGCCATCAGAGGGACACGTTCCACCTACAGTGGGTCAACCCCCTAGGGATGGGCTCGGCCAAGGCATCCTAGATGAAAACGTCCTCCTTCTTCTCTTGTGCAAAGGTTCGACCAGTCATTGTCCTGTCTCTGCCCCTGATGGGGTCCCAGCAACCATCTGATGGGCTCTTCATCCCCATGGAGGTCCGAACTAATCATCTCCCCATGTGTACTGGTCCAACTGGTACATGTTCGTCGGGCATGATCCTGCACATCAAAAACTTTTCCCTCCATGGGCTCATTATTCATAGGGATCATAGCAATGTCAATCATATTTCATCATTAATTTTATCAAATGCATGCATAAAACCCCTAGCACATCATCCAATAGCTCAAAGACATTACAATGACCTACTATACAAAGCTGAAGAAAAAGACAAAATGCCCTATTGGGCCAACATCCATAAGAAAAGGAAAGTTTCTAGAGGATATCATCCAAGCCATGTAACACGAGGTGGTGTGGTCAAAGGATGTCCAGACATACAGGTAGAGTGAAAGACAAAGGTGATATTATCTGTGGGTGCCTTTGTAGAAGGTGAGTTGTACTTGTCATGGATGCAATTCTTTCCGAGCCCTGTATTGTCTTTATTCTTTATTTTCTTTATTACTTTTTCTTTCTTTTTATTTCAAGGTCTAACTAGAGGACACTGCCTTGGTGTGGTGACCAGAGCTGACAGTGTTACCCACAAGTACTTTCACAGAGATGATAAGGTTGGCTCGTGATGAGACCCCCTTTCACTTGGCCATGCAACCAAAGGTCACTGCCCTGGCGTGGTAACTAGATAATGGCAATGCCATACTGCTAGGTACCCATGAACATAATGGGTTGGCTCGTGATGAGACCCCCCATCCTCTTGGATAAGTCTTGTTTTTGTCATTTTTCTTCGGGTCCCTCTTGTTTCTTGTTGAGAGGCTTTTTATTGCCTTCTCGGGGATCCCTGGGTGAGGAATCTCTAGGTTTTATTTTTTTTATGGCTTTTATCTATTACTAGCTGCTTTTACCTCCTGGTCCTTTAGCCCCTTCTTCCCACGAGATAAGGTGTAACCCTACAAACAGGTCATCCTAATGTCCGGACTAGGGGAATGGGATAGATGAGTGGGAGATAATATGTAAGAGTGATGATATGATGGGAGCGGATGATGGCCCTTCAAAATCTCCCCTGGTGGTTAACCAAAACCTATGGGTACAAGCTTGCTAGGGTACCCTGTCAATCCCCCCAAACCATGGTCAAGTGGGTTAATGTAAGATCCAAGCAGTCGTAAAAAATGAAAGGGATTTGATGCATATATCTGAAGGTTATAATGATAAAATATGACACATACCATGATACCTGGACCAATTACCTCATGGAGCAAGAGTCTTCTCCGATACAAGTCCAAGCCGAAGGTGATGGGTGTTGTTGCTGCTGACAGGACAAGTCTAATGAAGAAGAAGAAAAATGGGCCCTCCAAGGTCATGCCCAGGTCAATTCTGCTCTTGGTACTCCATGTCTAGGACCTGTGGGCCTCGAGACATGATCTCCTAGTTATCCCTAGAAATCGGGGATAACATCTGGCTCCAACTCCGGGACATGTGCTCACTGTAGAGCTCATGAGAACCTCAACATACAGAAGAATGCCTACCTACCTATACTTACCTGTCGAGTCATGTCCCACCACCCTGGTGGGGTTTGAGGAGGTGCCCGCTGATGACTAATGGGCGCCTTCTCCCTTCCAAAGTGGACAAATAGTATGAGTTATCAACTGATTCCATTCCGACTTTGAAAGGTCCGAGCCATGATTGCGTACTTCCTTTCACATTAGTTGGCTCTCCTTTCTGAGTATCCCACATCCATACCAAATCTCCCTCCTTGTATTTTCTGATTTTGTGTTTGGTTGTTCCCTGAACAACCCTGGTGTATTGTACTGAGGGAGGTGGGTGGGATTCTGTTGTAAAAACTTCTTGTTGGGATGGGCAGATTTGCACGTCATCTTCATCTTTTTTCCTTTTTAATATCTTCACTATCCCAACTTCTTTGTTCTGGAATTCATCTAGGAGTTGTTGGTATTCTTCTTTCTTGGGCCATTCAATCTGATCAAACTCCTCTTCTGTCACAAAGGGCATGTCTTCCGGAGAATATTCTTGAAGAGTTTGTATAACATATTTCTGCGCTTTATTGCCATTCATGGGAGGAATGATATCTTGTACATGATTTCCAGTTATTGGTACATTGAGTAAATGTCTGGTCGTCCCATCTTTCAAAGGTAATCGCAAAAAGGTGAGGTCCATCTCAAGGGAACCGCCTATCATTGCACCAAACTTCCTAGACAACAACATTCCCCATACATCCGGGACATCAACCACTATAATACCTATGTGGACTGTCTTCTCGGGGAATTCTTTTAAGTGTACTTCAATATTTTCAACCACACCATGTGTGGGTATTGCTTTAGATTCAAAACCACACAAATTCCTGTAAGGCCTAGTGACCTTCAAACCCATTTGCTGCATGACTTTAAGAGACATCATGTTGGCACCAGAACCTATATCTAGCATGCAATTGTTAAGGTACTTGTTGTTCATCGTTAAAGTCATGAAGAAAGGGGGGTTTTCACCATACTGGACCCTGAAATGATCAGCTTGCAACATAATTGGGGGGTCCATAGGCTCAACTGATCCTGAAAAGAAGGCATCAAAGCGTTCTTTAATAGATGGGATATTGATTGCTTCTTTTAGGGGAACGTTCACATGCATCTTTGATAAAGCCCCTTCAAAGTCAAAATCAAGGTCAACCTTACTAATCTTGGATGTTTTGGGAAGAAGAACCTCAAGAGACGGGGGTTTCGGCTGATCAGAGGTAGGTTGTTTCGGATTCTTTCTCCTGTATACTTGAACTTCCTACTTCTTTATCTTTTCTCTTGATTCCTGGTCCAAGTTGTTTATTATTTCCATCCTTGCTGCTCTTGTTGCTTCCTTTAGGGCTTGTTGATGTTATATATCTGTGATATTTATCTGAGGAAGATTCATGAAGCAGTCCAAATTATTGACTTGTTGTTGGACAACGTTATAAGGGCATTCATGTTCCCAATGTGCTTCACTGCATTCCAGGTACCAAGGGTTTTCATCAACGACGTTCGTAGGGGCCAAAGTATTTGGGACTTCATTTTCATTCTTTGGCTTGTAGAATTGGTTCCCTTTCTAGAATTTCCCTTTGAACGGAGGTCTAGGTGCCTGGATCTGGGATTTTTCAAGTCTAACGATCTGGATCATCATTTCTTCTTGATTCTTTATGATGCCATCCACGAAAGCTTGCAACTTACTGATACTGGTGCAGAGATCTGAAGTAGGTTCAACATTGTGTACTACTTTCTACTTGGTGTCTATTCTCCCCCTAGGGTTAGCAAAGGGATCAATCTTGGATGAAAGGAGATTTCCTTCTATCTTGGTAGTGAGCTCTTGGGCTTATTGAATGGATTGGGGGTATTTCTCTCTAAGAAGATACCCTAGTTGGCCATTGAAAGATCTGGTGTAAATATGAACAAGGTAATCATCTTTTGGGTGATGGCTTGCGGGAATTATTTGGAGTAATGCTTCGAATCTGGTGTGAAATTCCTGAATGGACTCATTCTCATACTTGGAAAGGCCATTTAGTCGAGTGAGAAGCATGTTAGGGTCTTCTTTGATGCTCCACCTTTTGAGAAAGACTTGCTCAAGTCTATCCATGGTCTTGATGCTTCCATCAGGAAGACTGAGATACCAACGTCTTGCAACATCATAAAGGGTAGTAGAAAATAACTTCATGACCAAGTCTTCAGCATCATCACTGATGGGGTGAAGATGAAAGAATGCCCAAAAGTTACTCATATGCTCTTCGGCACTGGTGGCATCAGTGCCGGTAAACTTAGGCAACCATTTCTCATACTTGGGTGGCATTTTCCTAGGGTAGCCTGGTATAGATGACATGTCTAATGGCTTGAAAAGAGTAGATGACCATTGTCTTTGATTGTTAACTGGGTTTGCAGTACCGATCTGAGAGGTAGACATGTTTAAAGGAAGTCTCTTTCCAAAAAGTGACTTGACAACAGGTGAATTCAAAGGAGGCTTCCTTCTGAAAGATAAAGGAGGGTTATTGAATCTCCTTTTGGTTTGTGGAGTTGCCAGATAGTTTTCCTGAAACTATCAAAGAAAAGGGGAATAAAAGCTTAGTGGAGTCACCAGGAAAGCTTGTAAGAAAAGGTCTTTGAGGCAAGGCTTACCAAAAGATTTGTCGTTGAGGAAGATTGACTCGGTGTTCCCCGGCAATGACGCCAAAATGTTATCGCACAGTTTGTAGCTAGGTCAAATGGCTAGAGAATTGAGGGCAAACTGGCGTAACAAGAACCTTCCCCACCCAATGTCACCTCAATGGGGAGGTTCTTTCTATTTAGGGAGGTTAACCCAGGGGAGAATTCCCCGACAACTTGGGGTTTTGAAGAGGCTAAGGTATAAAGTCAAGTTTAAAGTTTCCTCCTCACAGGTTACCACCAAGATCAGACAGTCCGGCTAATCAGCCAATAAAGAAGTGTATGCCCAAATGAAAACACCTGCCCGGGACAAGACAACAATAATACATTATATATGCAGGCTATAACTCAATGCGTTAGTACTTCAATGACTATCTGATATCAATTAATAAGCAATGTAAAAACAATAGATATCAATGAGGTCAACGTTTTATCAGTTAGCTATGGAAAAAGCATCGATTCATTAATAAATTTCAAGATGATCAAGCCAATAACGTACCCAACCAACACTTTATTCAATAAATGCTTTAAATCATCATCTAATTGCCTATATTCAACATTTGTTGCGTCAAGATGAGATAACCAACTGTGACGTCAGCCTTAATTAGGTTAGTTTGTTAGTTAGGGTTTCAAAATTTAAAGTTTTGAGGGTTGTTTTGGACACTAGGACTTCAACGTTGGAGGCTAAAGATCAGTGCCTTGGGGTATATGGAGTCAAACAAGATAAGGGCACAAGGTTTTGAAAGGATGAAGACTTAAAGACAAGAGGGAAGGGTTCTAAAGTGTTGCAAAGGCAGGGCCCTAGAATCAAAACCATAGGGGAAAGAGGCTCACTCTGGTGTTGCTTAAGCAAGGCCTCGTGGTATTTCCTCCTTCCTTAGGTCAACTTGGCAAAACGGCTAGCATAAATGATAAATTTAACTAACGGATGAGGTGAGAGAAAGTGTTGTGAAGACAAGGCTTTCAAACCCTAGAAGATGATGGCCCTAGGTGTAGATAACCTAGGCCTAGGACGTCACCCCCTTTTCAACCTATAAAACTCAATGCTAGCTTGGGGGAAGAAGCAAGATGAGTGTAGCAAAGGCTAGGCTCAATCCTTCTTCTTCAATGGCCGAAATATTTCTCTCTAAGGGGACATGAAACAAGGACCTACTTGTGTGCTTGTTACCTAGGGTTTTAAATCAACAATTTAATAAGCAAATGTAAGAAATTAAACCTACAACCATTCACTTAAGAAGTTTTGCAAGAAAATCACTTACATATAATGAAGAAAGCATGTGCAAACCCTAGTTGTAAACCTTCCTTGGAGAGAAATGCCAAAAGATGCCAAAAAATCCTTCCAATAACAAGTGTGCCTCACTTAGAAAGACAAAAATACCCTAGGAGGGCACAAAAATCATACCTCACAAGTGTGAGTGAGTTGTGTTATTTCCAAATGAGGGGAAAACGTCCTCAATATATACTGTTTCATGACCTATAATTAAATTTAGATCATTAAAAATAGCTGACAAGGATACAAACCCAAATCATATTGTTTTTACATTAAAATTTTAAATTAAAATCCCTAAATGAGCATAAGCATGACGTCAAGCCCTCCTGAGGGAGACGTTGGCCCTTTTTAGGGCAAAATACAACACAAAATGACAAACGTTGGCCCTCTTTGGGCCTCCAAACTCTGCCACACATGCCAAACTACCATGCACTGGAGGTGACGTCAAGGGCTACTAGATGACATCCTGGGCCATTAGAGGGACACGTTCCACCTGCAGTGGGTCAACCCCCTAGGGCTGGGCTCGGCCAAGGCGTCCTGGATGAAAACATCCTCCTTCTTCTCTTGTGCAAAGGCTCAACCAGTCATTGTCCTGTCTCTGCTCTTGATGGGGTCCCAACAACCATCTGATCAGCTCTTCAACCCCATGGAGGTCTGAACTAATCATCTCCCCATGTGTACCGGTCCAACTGGTACCTGTCCATCGGGCATGATCCTTCACATCAAAAACTTCACCCTCCATGGGCTCATTAGTCATAGGGATCATAGCAATGTCAATCATATTTCATCATTAATTTTATCAAATGCATGCATAAAACCCTAGCATATCATCCAATAGCTCAAAGACATTACAATGACCTA